>JAQGBB010002634.1:0-10555 GCA_034691745.1 Prismatolaimus dolichurus | reverse complement strand
CTATTCGCCCGCCACTTCCCCTCAACTCGTCCCCACTTGTTTTCTATAGCGTTTCAGAACATTTCGTGTATCCGCCTGGATTTTTTTTGCCATAGGCAGGATGCACTTCCGCCGCTCGGCGGTTTTACTTGCGGTGTTTTGATCTGAGGCTCCAGCAGGGTTCTTCGCCATTGGCGTTGATGCCATCGTTGATCGATCAAGCAACGTGCCAGCGGCGTCGTCGATGCAGCTCGAAGGAGCGTTTCTGCCGCCGTGAGGTTTTGAATAGATCCTTGTTGACGTTGCCTTAGACCGCCTGCTGCAGTCGGGCCGACAATGGCGCTCTGTCTGACAAGCGTCGTTGTGGGTCATTCTTTTTAGATTGCAGCGCCTCTGCTCGAGCGTGACTGACGGGTTGCCCTTGAAGTAGAGTAGGGCGCCTTCCTACCTGCTTGTCCCATTTGTCTAGTGATGACGTCAGTAGAACGTGTTTTCCGCTCTTTCTGGTTTCTGTGCGACTGGTTTAGGAGCAGCTAGTTTTCGGGTATGAATACGCTGCTCTTTCTTGTTTTTGGGTCAGTCGTCAGTCGTTCGTTTGTCTTCGTGTGGGCAAAAATCGCGTGAGGCGTGCCAGCGGTCGCCGAGGAGTACGGACCCAGCGACCGAGTGGGAGGAGCGTCTCGATAGGAGTGCTCGCTTTCACCACAACCCTATCCATCGCGTATTTCGTGGGGAGAGTTGGAAACGAGTGCGTTTCTGCGAGGCCTAAGGCACACGTCGACGAACCGTTAATGACTGTCCTCGCTCGTCGTCGACTTCGCTGAAGGCGTCGGTTGTATGTTGACCTTTCACGATTGAGGCTGAGGAAGTGTGTACACTTTCCGTCGATTCTCATGCTCGCGCGCCGGCGTTCCCCTTTATTGCGGAAGCCCAGACGGAGTCGGCGCTGACTGTGCACTTTTCCAAGTACCTCATCTTTTAAGAGGTAAGGACCTAGTAAGTTTTTGTCAGTGGGGCAAAAAGTCGACCTGATCACTTTTTTCTTGGCTGGGGATCAACGCATATGAACGGTGGTGACCATGTACCGTATTATCTCGGATTTAAGCCAGTCCTATCTATGGCCGGTTTTACACTGTTTCTAATAATAAATCTTTGGAAGCGCATATCAAAGCTTATGCAACATGCGGCTCGCGTGTGCAAAACCGGCCATGGGTAGGACTGGCTTAAATCCGAGATAATACGGTATCGTGCAGACGAAAATAAATGAAGGAAGAGACCGTCATCTGGGTGCATGCACAAATTAGTTTACTGCAGAAATATAGTCCGCTGGCGCCAGCCTTACAGAGAGAGACTAATTACCTGCGAAAGGAATAGAGAGGGCAGGAAGGGATAGAATAGGAAAAGCAGAGCAGCTTCATAACTTTCGTTTTTCGCCCACAATTTGAGGGAAATACAGAAGATCGTGTCGGTCTCGTTACAAACTCACAAATTTATGAAATTTTTAAAAACTCACTCGCACGTGCCCACGATTCTGCGAAACGTCTACCACCGCTTCTGGAAACCGACACAGACTATCGAATAAGACTCAGTCAGTGCTTTCATGATAAGAACCTGAAAGTTAGATGCCAAAACTTGCTCCAAGAATTTGGAAGAGTACTGATTTTGAATTAGATAAGGTTATAGCTTTTTGGAATCTAGGAATGTAAAGCATGAAAAACGCAGCTTTCCTCGGAGAGTAATAAGGAACTAGTAAAACGAGACAATATGTTAAGTGACACGTTACTTGGCGATGCATAAAAGCGCCACGTTGCGAAAAAAGCAAAAAACTGCTACCAAGACGCGCGTATGAAACCACAGCCATAAAAATTGCGCCAAGACAGTGCAGAAGCAATCGACGCCGAAGTTCATTTGAAACGACGCCAGCTCTTCTTCGAAGGGGACACTGCCACAGTATTCAGCCGTTGCTAGCCAGATACGTGTAGTGGTCTTGCACTTCATCGTATTCGCAGAGCTGCTGCCACAACAAATTAGATGCTGAAACAGCAAATGAAAAGGTATAGCAGATTAGGTGCAAATTCGGAAAGAACCACTTCTTACATGGCAATCGAGTCCATTCGTAACTCCCTAAATACGGGGCAGCTGTTGTTGAGAAGCTTTTATTTCCACCCTTGCATTGATAAACTTCGGCGTCGCTGCTTATCCAACACGATCCCGAAGGAAAGGTATCCTTGCCATTTTTCGCACAACCTGCGTGTACACGGCGGCACTCGATTGGGCTGATTGCGGTTGATATAACGAAAGGACCTCCCACGAAAAGTAAAATGTTTTAGCTTTTTTGGTCCTTCCACAACCCCGACGCATCATCAATCGTTTAACTTTTGCTGAGCTTACCCCTCAAGCTGGGTAAATTTAGTTTGCCAGACAGAGCGACATTTCAGAGATAGCCACTTTACTCTAAATTTTCTTCAAAAATTTTTTTGTCTCCACCAAAATGGGTCTCTGAGATGCTGTCGATACAATAGAGTCGTTGGCGGGCAGGAAACATGCGCCCAACCCAAACTGCGAGACCACGAAGTTGCTGTGTCGGAGCCAGTTCGGCGAAAAACACGAAGTCTAATCATTGACATTTTCCGAATCGCTCGCTCGCGAGTTCTGGAGCGGTTAGCGGCCTCAAAACTAGAATCCTGGGAGTTTCAAGCATGCTGAAAACGGTGCTTGCGTCCGATTTTGAGTCCAAGCGCAAAACTGTAAAGTGCGCTTTGCGAAGAGACCACACTCGCGTTTCTTACACGATGCACGCCAATTCGGGCGTGTCTCACTCACGCGCTCGTTCTCGACGACGAAAGCAGCTAACGGAAACCCCACAGCAGTTCATGAGAGCCTATCATCTAAGCTAAACTTTACGCGCTGAGTTCTCTCGAACGGTGCCTTGTGTCACGCGAAAGGGGCATGCGAAGAAGTGTCAATAATTAAGTAGACATCCCCGCTCTACTCGCTTGAACGCACCTATTGCTACAGGCAGAACATGCCCGCCGACAGCTTTGCACTCGTAGCTAACGTTTTTCTCTCCCCATTTGTCGCCAAGCTTGTAGTTCGTGTTTCCATTGCGGTCGAAGACGCCACTTGATTGGGCCGCTGGCGCCTCGCGTCGACGTCGTTTTCCATCCAACGTTTTGCAATTATTATTCGCACACCGTTCAATTTGCTCAGAGTAAAAGGTACACGACGATTGCCCTAGTTTGCGAACGCAGTGATATTCTCGCGACGACTTAGTCGGCATGCACGTGACCGGGCTCATAATAGGGTACGGTGGCCGTCCATATATGACGTCCCCTGCTGAGGGGAGGCAGGGGGTCCCGAAATTTTGCACAGGAGGTGACGTTACATGTAAAAATAGTCAATTTTTATGTGTTAGACCAGGTGATGAGGGAAAAGAAGTGGGTTCAAAAATTTGAATTTTTATGTGACGTAATATGTGGGTTGCTCCAAGCTAGCATTTTGTAGTTGGGAGGGCTGAAACCGTGGTGCAGGAGCCTAGGCCGGTTCTCCCAGGGTGGCAGAAGGCTCCGGGAAACAATCTCGAAAATATGTTTTGAATCACGTCAAATAGAATCGCTGTAATTTTGGACGTTTGAAACGGCGATGAGAAAATCGTGAGCAAGAACAGCGCTCTTCAAAATCTTCTGACCATAAGCGGACGACATGTCTTCGAGGGTTAACCAGTCAAGATAGAGAAGATGATTAGTTTCGAAAAACGCGCAGCTTGAAACGGTCATCTTCGTTATTTTCAGAGGTAAAAAGTTTCAAAATTCTTTAGCGAACAGTGGAGTGAAGTGATGCTCATCCTTTCCTGGCCATGTCGAAAACAGTTTCCCCTTGCCCGTGACTTGAAAAGCTGTGAGCGCTTTTGATCAGCAGTGGAACAGGCTGCTGCTGCGAGCGCAGTGAGCGTAAAGTTTTAAGTTTTGTTGGAAGAAACTGGAAAACTCACGCTTACGAGAGGAACGACGGAAAGTTTGGAAAATTTTCGCTTATCGCGTGATGAAAAAGCTAATATTTCCGGAGTCGAATCGATATTCCTGAAAAATGCACGAATCGATTCAGTTTTGAATCGAATCGAATCACGCTGAGTTTTATTGATCGACCCAGTCGGCATATTTTTCTATGTGACTACATGTCCGTCGCAATAAAATAAGCACGTTTTTGAACAAAAATGACAAAATTAACTTAGAATGTGAAGAACAAGGATTTAACAAGCAAAGTTTTGCTGCCAAAATCATGCAAAAACCTGGAAGTCAATACTAAGGTCCCCAAAAGAGGTCAAATCGAATCGGTTCGATTTTTTTCACAGGACGCTATCGCGTGCATTGGGAAAGCATTTAAATCGTTGGCACTGGGACAGCAGAGCCCAAAGCGCCTTGTAGTGTTCCATTCGGCTACGACGAATGTGCAGACAGATGTTAGCTGACTCCTAAAGTGCGGCGATTTCTATTGCAATGAATTTTGTCACGCGTTGGACTAAAATCAGTGTTTGTTCGAGATTCTACAAGTCACCAGGCTATTCGGGGAAATTTTACTAATATAAAAATGCGTTTTCCACTCGCAAGAAGACAAATTCCGAAAGTCGGGTTTATGACAAGAAACGATACAAAAACCGATGATCCGAAAAATTTGAAGATTCGAACATTCAGACCCACCGCACTAGATTCCTAATGGAGCGGCTCGACTTGACAGTCTTTGACACTCAGGTATTTTGGCAAATTTTGGCACTTTCGTCCGATTTCGCTAAAATGTAGGCGCTCCCACCAGATGGCATGACTTTCCGTTTCCGCACATTCGTCGTCGACGTTGCAGCATAGTGAAACCTTTTACTGACTGTGGTATGCATACGCGACAAGATTTCCATCTTCGTTTTCGCACTGCATGAAAAACTGCGTCTCATTTTCGCCTGCTGGCAAACAGCCTATGATGCGAGACGCACATTATATCTGGCATTAGAACCGGAGAGCACCGAGCTGCGTTTGCTCTTACTGATAATTTTGATGCTGCAAGAATTCGACGTGGCATTGAGAACACAACGATATCCGACAAGGCCCTCGATCCACGTATCGTTGATGTTGTAGTCGCGATCGTTGCTTGAGTGACATTTACAGTCTGCAAGGTGAATTAGAATGAGCTGACATATGTGCGCGAAGCCTTTCCACATCGACACGACGTTGCTGCACTCTATACGCAAGCAATTTCTTTTGCTCTGTCAGCATTCTGTCAGCAAAATTTTCAATGTGCCAAGTGTTGTGTTGCATTTTATTATAGTGAGGCTGGCTGGCTATGTATTGCATCCGCCAAAACAGCGACGGGCCCAAAGAATATTTCATGTCGATTCGACGTTCCCAACTTTCAAGCTTTTTGTCTGATTTTTGCAAAGTTTTTTAAATAAAAATTTTTGCAATTTTTACTTTTTGGTTAAAAAACGTAGTTATTACATTGTTCAGATAAATCGAAAAAGTATGCCGACCGAGTCAACAACAACGCAGCATCCGGCCTGCGAAAAGATATTTTTATATTAGATTGATTTTTCTCGATCTCTGAAATCACATTCAGAGCAGCTTTATTCTTGTGGGCGTTGAAAACGCAAACATGATAACCGAACCGGCAGCATCCTGTCAAATCAGTTTTTTTTTTTCACTGAACCAGTTCGGGCCAACTCATAAAAGGTTCCGAATCAAACGTTTGCTTCCTGTTTAAACGCTACGTGCGCACTCCGGAGTTCATCGTTGGTTGAAAGTGCAGTGTCGCCTCATCCTTACCCGTTGCATTTTCCAGGCTATATTCGCCATCGAGATTTTTGCGGCACACCTTGAACGTGTTGGAAATTCTGACCACGCCGCCGACGTCGACTAGCTCGCTTGTGGGCAGGACACAGGCGTCGGTGCTGACAACGTTCACATCACATTCATCTGTTTCATCGTTAATGTCGCAACGGTAGAGTTTGCCGAACGCGGTCCACTGTGACTGCAGTTTGCGCACCTGTCCATAGTGCTCGCATGTGCAAGCTACAACAAAGTGGCTGCGTGATGAGCAAGTGACGCTAGAAGTGCTTCGCGATTGAACCAACGACCTATAGCGTCCAGCCGTGCTCCGGTGTCGAAGTCACTGCGACAGCGATACGAGACGTTGTCTGACAACTTTACGTTTTCGCCGACACTGACCCTTTCCCGCTCGTTAACCACACAACCTAAATATGCAAACAAGCATAATTTGAGAGAGTTCGACACGCGCCGACAGAAAAACGCCAAGTGGTAATATGTATAGTTGACGAGCTAGAAGCGATTTTTAGAGGAAGAAAAAACGTTTTTTGTCAAACAAGAAAATAAATTTGCTTCGCAAACAGTGTACTGCAACACCGGAAACAACATGCTTTCGAGCTCAGCGGAAGGAAACTATTAAGGAAAGAAAATCCAACGTGGAAATAGAGAAGTGGTCGGGACAAAATATCTGAATATCACTTCAGAGTCAGGAGATCCAGAGAACCTCAGGAAATCCAGAAATGTTTTGACCTTGAAACGACGTTCGTCAACTTTGGTAACTTTAAAAAACCCATGGAGTACATCAAATACGAACGTTGCTCGACCCACAAAAGAACAGCTATAGGCAGAACAGTCATGGCTCCGCAGATTTGAAATTTTTCGCTTCAAATAGCCGTGAAATTCGATTCCCCGGGAATTGGGGACGGCGGAAAAATCTCCGGGGATTTGCCAACCCTGCATTTTACGATTAGTTTCACTCTCGCACAAAGCGAAAGTGTGTCGTCGTTAACATGCAAAAATTTTAGACCTCTTAAAGATATGTTTCCATGCACTGGCGGCGCAAAAAAGCCGAACACCCTCGCGGTTTTTTATTAAGGACTCTGCGTCGAAAGCGTAATGATACACATTTCCAGCAGTATTTTCCAACGCTACGCCTGCGATTTCTTGCCTTTGACAATAACTGTGCCGTTATCGCATTTCTTCCAAACTAGTCCGTCGATCCATTCAACGCCATCTTTGGTAAATGATCCGTTCAGAAATGCACAGACTGCAAGGAAATTAGCGTAAAACAGGCTCAGTCAATGGTTGGTTCTCCACCTGTGACATCGAACATCTTGGTTGACCACTCAGCAAAACGGTCATGAAAACTATTGGCCTATGTTCTTCATAATTTGATATTGCGCACTATATAATTTTTCACATAGAGACCATCCACATATCACGGCACCTAAAAATTCAAATTTTTTATCCCTCATCCGTCACTTTCGGTCACTTTTGACTCGATCCATCTTTTCCATTTTGAAAATTTTTTCCACTGCAGAGAAATTAGAATTTTTCTCAGTTTTGTACCTCTTTCGGCAGAAAAATGCAAAGCAGATATAAAACCAAGCTTGCAATGGGCTACCGAACAGTTATCGACATTTAACAAATTCGAACTTTTTTGTTGAAACTGTTTGGACACTTTTTCCTTCAAATCCGTCACTTTTATGGCCAAAAAGTGAGACCCCATTTTCCGGCGTACCAACCCAACACCTTCCCCATGAGTCACTTTTTGTCACCTTTTTTCAAACATTTCTTAACCCCCTTTCCCCTTGGCAGGCGATGCCATATGTGGATTTCCCTATGTTTTTCACGCTTTAAAGACGGGAAGGAAAATTTCATGCCGTACTTCAGTAGACGACTGCTTCAGGATGAAACACGTGTTTGACAAACCCACGTGCAGGCAATTTCGACAATTACGAGTGAACGAGACTTTCAGCGAACGTTCAAAGTTGACAAACTTTAAAAATGCACGACTAGCAAAGCCTGAGCTAAAATTCACGAAATTCGCGGCTCACGCAACTGTCTCACCATTACTGAACAATGACCCTCTAGATAGCGAGGTCGAGAAATTCAGGATTATAGCAAAGTAATTGAATGCGTGCTAAATTTGAGCTGTCTGTGCGCACCTTTTGTTGTTATGCGCCAAATAATAGGACCATCCTGGACACACACGATTTCTCGTCGAGCGCGACCACCTTGTGGCTCAACAGAGGTTTGGTTGATAGCGATCGTGCGTCGTCCGCTCATGCAAGCTAACGGACAAAGATTCGATTCTCGGTCACTTCAGTTGGAATAATCCGGCGGTATCCTATTTTGAGGGGGGATTTTCTCGCCTATACTATAGGCGAAAATAGATCAGGGAGGAAAAATTTTAAAGGGGGAAAAATTTTATAGGAGAAATGGCAGAATAAGGGAAAGTAGCACATTAGGGAGAAAATGCGCAAATAAAGAAAGAAATTTCTTTCTAAACTATTTCGCGGATGGTCTAAAAGAAACAGTTTAAAAAAGAAATCTAGGGTTAGGCACCCAACCAAGGCGGGGGTGTTGCCTAAGTTGTGCCTAAGCCCTGGGTTGTGCGTTAATTTTGGGTTGCGCCCAACGCAGGCTCAGGCACAGCCCAAAGCTTAGGCACAACCCAAGGCTTAGGCATAACCCAGGGCTTAGGCACAACTTAGGCAACACCCCCGCCTTGGTTAAGTACATTACCCTAGATTCCTCCCTAAAATGTTCTTCCTGAACTATCCGCGAAATATTTTAGGGGGAATTTCTCCCCTAATCTGCGCATTTCCCTCTAATGTGCTACTTTCCGATATTCTGCCATTTCTTACTTAAAATGTTTTCCCCTTAAAATGTTTCTTTTCAAATTTATTTCGTCCCAATAGTACAGGAAAGAAAATTTTCTCCCCTAAAATAGGATAGCGCCAATAATCCGGATTGACTACTTCAAATGGATGATTTCCTCCTCTAGTCCCACATCAAGTGATATATTCATCATACCTTTGGTTTCAATGGCGACATACTTCCCGCTCTTAATAATGCATGTGTGTTGAAAATATTTCTCTTGCCACGTCACGCCAACGGGAATGATCGTCTTGTTTTCGCTTACACAAGCTAAAAATAAACACAAGTCAAAAACATTATGTTTCCCAATAATTTGAGATTTGTTCAGAGATTGCGGTGGTGCCTTGCACTTTGCGGCATCGCCATAAATCATGCAAAGGGCACAGCTTTTGACACGCGCATCGAACAAAGCTGTTTCATATGCAGAAAGACTCAACGTGTCAAGGCTTTACAACCGTGCTTGTTTTCCTGCTTTCCTTGCAGTTCGGTTGACAGCTTCATTTAAAACAGTGCTGTAAGAAATAATTTTGAATATTCGAAGGAAAAAACTCGAAAAAACTCGTATATTTGTCGAATATCCCCTTTATTCGACTCGACCGAAAGATTTCTCGACTTGAAATTTTTCGAATACTTGCATTCGAAAACATTATTTGATACGTATTTTTCGAGTTGTTTTCAAGCGCTTTTAGCCACTTCCTGCGTTTTAATATTTCCCGACACTTTAGGATACAAAGCTGGAAAATTAACGCGAGACTCGCATCTGCGACATCCCCTGACATAGCTTACTCATTTCTGCCAAGTACGTCGACATTATATATCAAACAAACTCAAAGTAAAACTCGAGAAAAGCTCGAAAATATTCGAAACTTAGAACTTTTCGCTGCAAGTCATGAACTCGAAAGCTTTTGGACCAATCGACTCGAAAATTTTGAGCTCTGTTTCTGGCCGAAAATATTCAATTTGAAAATTTCGAATGGTTTTTGACTACTCGTTACAAAGCTCATTTCTACCACTACTGGTTTCACACCACTGAGGCCAGCGCACCATTCAGTTGCCTTGCAGTCAAAAATGCAATTAAGGTTTTTGACGTGAATACTTTCGAAGGCATAGAAACGCTTGCCAATTTGAAAAAATCAAAATTTAGAAATATGAATCATTACGTTTAAGACATGTTGTGTGGAACCAATCATTCTAACTAGCGTCCGGCAAAAAGAATCTGATCAAATCGAATCAATTTCATTCGATTCGATTTCACTTTTTTGGATCTTTCGATTCCATATCGATTCGACTTTTACCGACCTCGACAATTTTTGTCTAATTTTTACAAGAAAAACATTAGTTTTGTATTTTTTTTCAAGTTTCTGCTAATTTTATTACTTTTGTTGAAAAAGAGAGTTTCTGTAGTGCGATTTGCGTTGAGTCGAATCGGAAAATATGCTATTAGAGTCGAGAACCAGTCAGCACAATTCTATTCTATTTGATTAAAAATCCGATTCGATTCCTGGAATTTTCTAGGATATCAATTCGATTTCTATTCCAAAAAATTTCTATTTCGACAGAGGTTATTTCCAAGCGAATACGCTCTAATGAAAATGGAGTCTTTTGAAGAACAAATGGAGTCAGCTAAGACGAAAAGGCATCCTGCAGTTTCACAAAGAAACACGAGCACATAAGTTTTTCAAGCAAGAAAGAAAAGGAGACCACGATTTGTCGCCGTACTGCGTTTTTTCTTTCTTGTAAAAAAACTGAAATTTTTATTTTCATTCGCAAATTGGTACATACCATTGGCAAGTTTGCGCCTACCATTGGCAACCTGCCAATACTGCACCTGCACTGCTCACACCATGCGCTAACTTTTGTCCGCGGGGGGGGGGGACCCCGGGCGG
>JAQGBB010002633.1:0-10556 GCA_034691745.1 Prismatolaimus dolichurus | reverse complement strand
CCAATTGATGTTGCGTCAAGCCAGCCGAACCCCACGTTGCCATACCGTTGCGAAAAAAGGGACAAATCACTGGCGCATTACATGATAGTCAACCTGTTTATGATACCTAAGCCTGTTTATTTTCTGCCAGAATTCTATTGAGGAAATTTAGATGAATTAAATTACCGTAGAAATGCAGATAATTCATGTGCAGATAAGTTCAGTCAGTTACGATTCGGAACATTGCTGAATAGGTGAGGAAAATCGGTCAGCTGCGGATGCTTCCATACAGTGCGCGGCATCTCTTTACGTATCACGGCAATTTTTCTTTTCGCTATCCAATGCTCCTAGCAGTTTCTGCAACACGGAGACCGTGACAGAGCCAAATTTTCAGCGACAAATGTACACAGGCACTTCAAACTTCCGTGTTTCAACTGCATGCATTTAACTGCCGCGTGTTCTTAAATTAGTTGTCTTAGTTTACTTGCTCTCCGGAAGATGCATTTTTTGGGTTCAACTGAACTTGGATGAGAGTGCATTCCAAGTCGCTTATGAGTGAACAAAATTCGAAAAGCTCTTTTCATCGTTGTATATGCAGGTACTTTAAGAATTTTTCCTAAAGTCTATTCCGCGTTCAACAATCCTTAATATAATCGCGTTTTACTCAATCCTACACTTAAGCCCGCAGTACGACGAAAAACACGCTAACCGGCAGTTCGATCTTTTAAAACACTACTTTAGGGATCTAGGCAATTAAAGATCTAGGGATATAGGGATCTAGCGGCCAGGACCATAATCTTATACAACTCTATGCAGCTCTGATGACCGGATTCTAAAACCAGGCTAAAGTTGAAAAAGCCAAGGGTCATAAAAACAAAAGTCAAATTGTTCATATCGACTCTAAACCAGCTTGCCTACCCAGATTTGGAATTGCACCTAGAGAAAATAATCGTATTTATTCATAAAATTCTATTTAAAAAATTAACTTTAATTTCCTTTGGAAAATTTGTTTGAAAATTCTAAGTCAGATCGTTCAAGTCAGCAGTTAGAGAAAAATCGTTCCAAGGGCGGAAAACTGGTGCAAAGTGCAGCTCATGCAACCGCGTTCCTGGCACACTAGAAAAACAAAGAGATCCATCAATGACGGTGCAGAAGCCTGTCATAAATCTCTCGAGAAGTCCTCAGAGACTTAATGTGCCCTATTGGTTTTGTTCCCAGTTGTCGGCGCACATCACATGATCGTCAGTAGCTTGACCAGAATTAACCTGATAATCAGCCAGCAAATAATGATAGATAATATGATGATGATATAATGATAGAATAATCAATCAGCAGTGTTCAGTAAAGCATCAAAAACAGGTTCGCATTCTTCAGAAAAGGGCGGAAAGAAAAGGAAATACAAGACGAAAATAATAAGACGAAAAAACGAAAGGAAACGTTCAGGTAGGAAGGGGTACCTCGGCCAGTGTTGGCAGTGTACATGAGCTTGTCCGTCAACTGCTTTCCATGTTCGTCGTCAAAAGAATCGTTCCAAAATTTGTTTAAAACAGACGTCGGGGTTTCTTAAGTTTTTTGTGCACGATGCGGAAATACGGCGCATTTCTAGATGCTTCTTTTTGTTTCCTGTTTTGGCACCCCACGAAAAGAGTTTTCCATTTTTTCTGGTGGTTTCTGAATTTGTTATAATTATCGTTCCCTTTCTACAACCTCGAAAAGTCACTTTTTTTCCTTTCACTCGTTCATTAGGGGGTCATCCATAAATGACGTAACCCTAAATTTTGAATTTTTCGACCCCCCTGTTCCCGGTAACCGTTCGTCACCTTTGGTCTGACCCCCCTCCAGAACGCAAACATAATTACGTAACCTTTGCTCCGACCCCCCCCCCCGAAACAGGTTCGCACGCCAACGTCATTGCTTGCAATTTACCACAACGATCAGATCCAAAGAGCACAATGATATTCTGCAACAGCCGAGCTTAAATTTACAGTCTAATCATCGCTCTCCTGCTCAAATGCAATTTTCGCAAAGATCTGCAGCGGCGCCCAAATGATTTTGTCTAGCGGGGAGGGACGCGGCGAGAAAAAATTTAACATGTGAAAAAAATACGAAAAATTTTGCGATTTTCTACAAAATTTTATTAAAAAAACATGCACTTTCACGTCACCAAAAATGGTTACGTAACCTTTAGCCGGACTTCCCCCTCCCTCTCCCAATGTTCATTATCGTTCGTCACCTTTTTGCCGACCACCCTCTCTGCTACCGGTTACGTAGTTTATGCATGACCCTTAGCAATCTTTTGAAGGTTTTTTCAAGTCTTATGATACCTAAGAGATTCACCTTGTGATAGCAAGGAATGGGCAACATTCTCAAATCCGCAGGAGGCCCTTTGGATCTTACCAGTCAGGTTTCCGAGGGGGCTGAGAGCAAACAATGTATATTCGTCGTTAATATCGATCGATGTTAGGTCCATTGGACGTCGAATCTCCGCTGGCCGGTCGGCGCCACTATGGCAAGTTCTATACGCACGAACAGTGGTTGAAGCTTTTCGAAGCCGTCGGCTTTCGCGTCATCGGCTGGCAAACGTCGAGTGGCATGATGACCTGTCTCTATCTGATTCGAAAGGTCCCAACGACAGCGCCAAAGGATGTCATCGTAAGTGTCGATGACGTCGACGATTTCGAGTGGATTGGCGAACTCCAGACGAAGCTAAAGGAGGGTCTTGCGGTCCCGGTTGATCAACCACCGCAGAGAACGTGGTTGGTCTCGCGAACGCGTCGCGACAATGGCGTGCTTGGAATGGCGCGTTGCCTCCGTATGGAAAATTTTAAATTCAGAATTCGGTAGGCTCGCTTTGTCTTACATACTGTTTTGAAAAGTGCCGCGTTCCGCCCCATCGGATTCCATGCTCCCAAAATGTTCCCCGTTTACTAACTACATTTTTTTCTGAAGTTTTCTCCAGATTGGGGTTGTAAATTTTAAAAAATTTGCGTGAAAATTAGCTTAGACTACCCTAAAGATTACCTTAGATTATCTAGCCTAAAGAATACTCTAAAATTACATTCAATTACATTAAAATTACTCTAAATTACCCCACTCACCATCCGTGAAATACCTTTTCACACTGAAAATTACCATTGTTTTTACACGTTGCCGAGATCGGGCAAGCTAGAGGCTCCCATGAACCGGAATGGAGGGGTCAAATTTTCCCCTCCTTCTCTCAACTACCAACCCTATTGATTGTACGTAGTAAATAGCGGAAACAGATTTTGATTGTGGTGTTCGCGGACTATTTTCAGATGTTTGGCGGACGTGAGCCTTTCTCGTGAAGCACGTTTGGCGGCACCAGAATTGAACCTTCAGAACCCAGATGTGAAGGCAATCATGGCGAAAGACCTCTTCATCAATCTCTACCGAGACGGCGTTTGGGGCTCTCTTCGGCACATTCCATTTGAAGGTAGCGTTGGAGCATGTTTTGTTCTTAGCAAACCGGTTTCCTGCCACTGTAGCTAAAATTCTAGAGGTTTACACGTCGATTATATCGACGCCGAACGCCTACATTAACACGCTTGTTCGCGGCGATATGAACACGCTGACGTGGTTCGAGAGCTCGCTCGGCTTCTGGAGCGAACGGATGCGGAAACCCGACGGCTATGTGCTCTACTCAATCTACTACAGTGCGCTTAACTTTCGCGATGTCATGCTTGCAAGCGGACGACTTCCAGAAGACGCAGTGCCAACTGACCCTAGTAAGTGCTCTTCGAAAAAGAAACTTCGAAACTAGCTTGGTACTTCAAAAAATATGAAAATAACTAAATACTCTCAAAGCAAAGAAACGGTTCCAATGACTGAATGTTTCAGAAGAAGTCAGATGTACCGATCATCGAGGCCCAATCAGGCCTGAGACTGACTTAGACGGTCAGAAGCCGGTTTCTGTCTACAAACCTGACATCTAAAGCTTTAAGATGTGCAGAGAAAAGTTCAAAAACATATTAAGACTAATGAGTTTCAAATCCAAACCCCTTAATTGAGAGCCTAAAAGCAACCACTGCACCACGAAGCCTTTATAAAGTGATGCTTTAAAGTCTAGAACATCAAAACAATCGAACCACTGTGCATACAACGTTAAAACAGGCACAAGGGCAGGCAAAGGCAGCATGTGTAACCTGCATGAGTGCGCCTAAAAACCACTTATGACCAAAAAAACATTCATGGCACGAAATTTTAGAAGTCTACCATACATATATTATATGCACCAAGTTTGAACCCAATCTGTTTAAGACACTCTCGAGTTTTGGGAAAAACATGGAATTTTTACGTGAAAGTAGGCCTGCTGAAGCGGCATTCTTGGGAAGTATTATGCCCCCGGGGTCCGTCTTTGAACTCTAAATTACGTTGGTCCCAAAATACGGTTATGAACAATTGAATTGGCTAGCCGTAACATTTCGAGGGTTATCGTGCCCAAGGTCACAGATAATACACACAACACAGACAGACAGACACGGACGGACACCTTTCATTGCAATAGACACAGTCATATGCGGGAGTAGCACTAAAGCGCAGCAAGAACATACTGTACGGCATTCAATTCTAAGCTTTCCAAAAATCTTCTCCCCTTTTCAAATATTGCCGCATAGAGACGGACTGTCTCGCAAAGTAAAAATTTCATTGGGACATGATTGCAGGCATGAATTTCGCGAGGTCACATCAGCGATACGCGTTTTTTATCTTTAAGTTTTTTGGAAAAGGAAAAATAATTTCATACTGACAAAACATCGAAAATTTTCTTAGAAAGCTAATCGCTATTTTGCTAAATAGGCCTACCGGATCGAAATTGTCTGCTCGGTTTCGAATTTTCCGGTCGTATTGCCGAAACGGGTGAACGCGTTATGGGAGTGACTGGAGCACAAGCCCTCGCAACGAAGTGCGTCGCCGACAGTCGCTTTGTATGGTCGGTCCCTGATGAGTGGACCCTCGAAGAGGCTGCCACGGTCCCGGTTGCATACATCACCGCCTACTACGCGCTCGTCGTTCGTGGACGGCTAAAACGCGGCGAAAGTGTTCTCGTCCATTCGGCCGCTGGCGCGGTCGGTATCGCCGCCGTTTCGGTGGCCCTCTCCTACGACTGCGACGTGTTCGTCACCTGTAGCAGCGACGAGAAGCGCGCGTTTCTCAAAAACCGGTTTCCCCAGCTCACCGATAATCGATTCGCGAATAGTCGATCGCTCGACTTTCGACCCCACATTTACCGCGAGACCAGTGGTCGCGGGGTGGACCTTGTGTTAAATTCGTTAGCTGAGGAGAAGCTGCAGGCGAGCGTGAAGTGCTTGGCGAAGAACGGTCGATTCCTCGAGATCGGAAAAGTCGACCTCAGCAATAACGCCTCGCTTGGCATGTCCTGTTTTTTAAAGAACGTCTCGTTCTGTGGAATTCTGCTGGAAAACCTCACCGGGCACGGGAACACGGACTGGAAGGAGGTCGTCGACCTCTTCCGCGAGGGAGTCGACAAAGGCGTCGTGAAGCCACTTCCCACCACTGTTTTCGAGCAGGACAAGGTTTTTGATGCGTTCCAGTATCTCGGACAGGGGAAGCACATCGGGAAGGTGCTGGTGAAGATTCGCGACGAGGAGCCCGAGAAGGTGTGGCTGCCTTCGGAGCGAGTGGTGAAGGCCCTTGGTCGCGTCTACTGCCATCCTCATCATGTGTACATTCTCACCGGAGGTCTTGGTGGTTTTGGACTGGAGTTGGCATATTGGCTGATGCAACGAGGCGCAAGAAAGTAAGGTGATGAAGCAATGCAAATGGAAAATATATCTTGACAAATCTCGTTGAAACGGAAAAACCAATTATAGAGGAACTCTCAATTTTCGATTTTTGGGCGAAAGTGGCTAATTTCGTGATTTTTCCCCGATCAAGTCGCACCCTAGTTGTGAAGCATTAGACACGCGGACAGCTTAGTACCCTTGAAAACGCATGTGCGAATAACCCGTTTTAGGCTGGTTTTGACGAGTCGAAGCGGCGTGCAAACTGGGTACCAGAAGCGGCAGATATACTGGATGAACAAGGCTGGCACCGATGTGCGCATCTCCAAACGTGACGCGAGTGACCCCAACGAAGCCCAGCTCCTTATCAAGGAGGCGCAAGAGTTGGGACCAATCGGCGGCATATTCAATCTGGCCATGGTCCTTCGCGACGGCATGTTTGAAACGCAGTCCAAGAACAATTTCAAGGCGAGCGCAGCTTCGAAACATCGTGGAACGATCAATCTCGACGAGGCGACGCGCAAGCACTGCAACGGCAGTCTTCGCTGGTAAGCATTGCAGCATAGCTGCCGGATCGTATTAAGTGCAAGGGCAAAGTATTCGTTGAGGTTTGTCGCGTTTTCGTCGATCTCGTGTGGCATTGGAAATCCAGATCAAACAGCGTACGGATGGGCGAACTCGGCGATGGAGCGCATTATTGAACAACGAAGACACGACGGATTGCCGGGTATTTGTGGCTAAATTCAACCTGTATCGGGCCATGATGTAACTGGTCATTGGCAAGTTTTTGTGCTGGTCTTACGCATGAGGAGAAAATTTTTTTTTAATTTCTGGAAATGAAACTCCACTAATTTTTTGACGAAACCGGTTTTTTCGCTAAAAAGACCAAACGTTCGCAAATTTTGACCAAATTGTCTCGCTCCATTGTTTTCAGCTCACTAGACAGTTGGTTTTCTCTTTGCTTAAAGAAAAAGCTTTTGGAGTGGGCAGCCTGTTAATGGAACGTCATTTTCGCTTTAAGCCTAGCATAGGTGAAAGACCCAAAATTTTAAGGTCTGGCGATCGAATGGGGTGCAATCGGCGACGTCGGCGTAGTTATCGAAACCCTCGGCAATAACTTGACGGTGATTGCCGGAACGCTTCCTCAACGGATACAATCATGCTTGTCCACGCTGGATCTCCTCCTGACATGCAGTCACCCCATGGTGTCGGCCTACGTAAGGTATTTAGTAAGGTTTGACAATGTCTTCTCTCTCTCTGGTCGACAAAAGTCAGCTCTTTCCAGCGTTTGGTCTCGGTGCTCGCAAACAAATACTTTTAAATTTCGGTTACATTTTCAGAGCTGATACGTCGGGCAAGAAAAAGATAGACAGGACCGACGTAGTGCACTCGATTGCCGCAATAATTGGCCTCAGCGACCCGAGCCAAGTCGACCAGCATTTGAGCCTCGCCGACTTGGGCATCGACTCGCTCGTTGGCTCCGAAATCAGGCGAACACTTGAGCGCGACTTTGACGTCGTCGTCTCGCTGAAGGATATTAAAGCGGTGAGATCTTGAGCTTTTTGCTTGGGTTGGCCTTCACAAGTTGATTTTTTCTGCTTCTTCGTTGAGGAGAAAGTCTCACACGTTTGGTGTGTATTGATTTGCTGCTCTGTCCAAAGCAGGCAGACATCCGGCAACTTGTGTCAAATATATTGCAAAATAGCAGTAAGCCAGGCGAGGCGCCCCGTGTGAACGCCCCGTAACATCATTTACATGCTCATGTTCGTCTCAGTTTAGAGCATCAAAATGAATTTCGGTTGCCTTGTGCATTCGCCAACGACTGAGCAAAGCGAGCGCAAAAAAGAAGGATGCCAAACTGTTCGGACTTTGATCCCCCTTTACCGCCATCGCCCCTCTCCCTCTCGGCTTCCTTGACTTCTTTTCGGATTTCGATCACAGGGCGTCTACACATGGGATTTTTTGGGATGAGTAAGATTTTTCATAAGATTTTTGGATTGTTGATGTGGTTTTGGGGGTTTTTCATGGGGTTTTTGGCCGAATGCCTGACGGGAATCTAAAAATTGCTCAACAAATTCAAGATCTGGGAAAATTTTTAAAATTTTTTGCTGCTTGCTTCGCTGGCGGCGTGTATTATCGCTCGATTCACTCGCACTAAACATTAGTTTTTGCAGTCTAATTGTGTTCGTTCGAGGAACTGCCGAGATAAATAGAAGAAGTGGCTGATTACTGTAGGGTACACGGCGTGAAATAAACGTATTTCACTCTTGCGCGTCATTCTTATCAAATGCCGTACGGTCCGTGTGTTCATAGTGAAATTGCTCCGGAGCGCTCGTGTTTTGGCCGGAGCGGAGCGAAAATCTTTTGTCCCGGAACGAATTTGCCATCTTTCAAACATTTTTTCGTGACAAATAAGTAAAAAAAAATTTCACTGCTCGCTTCGTTCGCGGAAGATTTGCAATCATTTGATGAGAACCAACTCCAATTCAATCCAAAACCGAACTCCGACATGTGAAGTGAAAATTTGACTTTTTTGTTTGAAGCGATGTGGAGTGAAAAACGTTTTCTACTGAGCTGGAGCAAAGCGAAAAATTTTCAGACCCTTGCGGAGCGGAGCAGATCGAAGCGAAATTTTTTGGGGGCGTCCGGAGCGGAGCAATTTCCAAGTAGACCAGAGGAATTTCACTAATGCAAAGTAAAATTCGTGGCTTGGAATTGCTCTGAGAGACAAGCTGTAGCAGTCAACGCGAGCAGAAAACGCGAATTTATAAGTTTTACAATTTTGCAATGCAAAAAAATTTTTGCAAAGCATTTTTTTCTTTTGACTGGGGAGACAAAAAAGTTTTTCACAAAAGTTGTGCCGTTGACTGTTCCTATGCGTGTATGTGTTTGGGGTTTTTAATGGGGTTTTGGGGTTTTGGAAAACGTGTAGACACCTTGCGATCAGCATGAATGGAAGCAGTTACCAAAAGCAGTTACACAAATAGTTAGACAAAGCACCAAATACATTCGCCTTCGTAACAAGTCGAATGTATCAATCCTCGAGGCCCACTCCCGCAGTGTGCCAGTAGACCTGAAACCACTTGTGGCGAAATTATGCATGCAAAATTTTAGCCAATTCCGTCGAGGTATTATGAAGTTATGGCCAAAACACGTTTAAAAATTGGTATCATCGACGGCTTTGGCATAAGTGATTTTCGGCATAATTGCCTGCATTACATAAGGTATACTATGCTGGGATCTCAAACGCAACGTTTCAGCCATAGCGATCAAGCATTCTAGAATTATGGCTAAAAACTTTACGCAGTGCATCCAAGTAACCCTAGAACGACTTTATGGCAAAAACCATCTGTGACACTAAATTTTCAAACTACACCACAAGGAGACTGCACACACAAAGTTGCAGCCGAATTCTTCCTGGTGTCTTTGACTTATGCCGCAAACATGCAATTTTACTTGCGAGTGGACCTTGTTCAGCGGCATTCCTTGGAAATGTTCATTTTGCATGGCCCATATTGAGCATGGAAGTAGGAAGTGCAATTTACGAAATATGTGCCGTAATAAGCGATCGTAACTTGACATAAAATCTACGCTTAATGCAATGTGCTATAACATATGCCGTAATATGTAATATTTAATATCAGGTCAAAGGAACGGTCGGTTTTGGAGGAAAAAAACAATAATTTCGATTGGGTTCAGCTGTCTGCAAAACTCAAGTTCGTTTTTTTTCGTTTTTTCGGCTTTCAAAAAACGATTTTTCGTGTTTTTTCGGGTTTTTTTTAATTTTTCCCCGGCACTTTTGTTTGCTTGTTTGTAGCAAAAAGCTTGCTAAACGTCAAACGCTAATCAGTGGCTCAAAGTTTCTAAAATGAGGTGTTTTAAAATACCTTTTCGGCCAAAGAAAAAGCCGAAAAAACACAAAAAACCTTGAAAAAAATAGATTTTTTATTTCCGCTAAGAAACAGAAAATTTTCGGTTTGGTGTTGATCGGTTTCCTAAAGGCGGTAATTTGTGTTTTTTTTTTATAAGCCGCAAAATGATTAGTCGTTCTCTGATCAGATCGTGCTAAAACATAAGCATTAGTTCGTACCATCTGACATCTGTGTCTTGTTGAGTTAGTGCGCTTATTTTAACTTGTCGCATGCCATTTTAAGTGAGCGGTTGTCCGCCGTCTCATATTCGTGCAGATGACGCGGTATCGCTGGATTTAGTACGGAATAACACAAAGGTTTTTACGCTTCTAGCTTACGTTCAACAAGCTACGGAAACTCGTTGTGAACGGCAGCGGCGGCGCGGAAAAGCCTGAAACTGATTTGCACGCAAGCGAAGATGCAAAACATTCAAACGCATTCGAGTTTTTCAGGTAAATGATTTCGAAAGCAGTAAGAAATCATGCATAAATTACGTAACCCAAAAATCTGAATTTTTTTATCCCTTACTCTCCGTGTCACCATTCGCCACTTTTGGCCGGACGCCTTTCCAGAATTACGTAATTTTTCGTTTGACTCCTCTCCCCCCGAAACACGCTTTAAGACTTACTCGGTATCAAAGACAAATACGGTGATGCTTAACTATATTTCGAAAATTGCTTATTTTCACTTCACACACTTTAATTATCGCTCGTGCTTGTTTTAGTGTCTTTAGAAAAAATCTTTTTGTTCACTTGTGAAAAGCTGGCGTCGACGAGATCTGTGAATTCTTCAGAAAAACACAATTTTTGCATACCAAATGGGTGACGTACTCTCGAACCACTCCATGGCGTTGAGCAGCTCTGCGGGGTTCTCGCGCTCTTCGAGGTGGTCGAGGCCGAGTTCGATC
>JAQGBB010002632.1:0-10557 GCA_034691745.1 Prismatolaimus dolichurus | reverse complement strand
TGCCAATGGTAGGCGCAAACTTGCCAATGGTATGTAGCAACTTGCCAATGGTAGGCGCAAACTTGCCAATGGTATGTACCAACTTGCCAATGGCATAAGGCGAAATTTTTTTTTATTTTTTTGGGGAAAAACCCAGTACTGTAAAATCAGGGATTTAAGATACTCCTACCCCTGGCCGGTTTTCACACACACGCGACGTATGTTGCGCACCTCGTAATATGCGCTTCGAAGCTTTGTTGTAAGAAACAGTGTAAAACCGGCCAGATGCAGCAGTATCTTAAATCCCCGACTTTACGGTACGGCGACAAATCGTGGCTTCCTTTTCTCTGTTGCTTCAAAAACTTATGTGCTGATGTTTTTTGTGAAACGGCAGGATGCCTTTTCGGCTTTGCCGATTTACTTGTGGCTCACTTATTCCGTTTTATCACCATTTGCGCGCACCTTTTTCCTACTTTTCTGCATCTATCCCAATCAATCTCCATGATGTTGCACCTAGGTTAATGTGGCAAGGTCTTTTAGCACTACTGCGCCTTTGGCAAACATTGACTTTAATTGCTATCGTGTGATTACATACATATTTATTCCAGTCTTTCAAGCCTTTACTTTATTAAACGAAGTTTTGTTTTACTTGTTTAGAATACCAACTAGCTACTGCGGTTTCATTCGATATGGGACAACACAGTACGCCAGTGAGAAAAGTAAATTTAAAAGAGTTCTGCAATTGACTGACCCGTTATGGCTAGTTGATTTCTTTATCTACACAGAAATACAAGCGCGATTTACTTTTGCGGACACGGTCGCAGACGGCAACGAATTAGTATTGACAATGAATTACGATTTTTGCAGTATTGAACTTTGCTCTCTATTTCTGTTTATAGTTGTTTAGAAATTTGAAAGCAAATACAGCCCACTTTTCTTTAATGTTTTCTAGCGTCTACTCAAGTTTCAGCATCTAATAAGCCTGTAAACTGCAAACGAAGTTTTTCGTACAAACTGTTCACAAAAAATTTGAACTTTCTCACCTCTTTCCCTGGTCTGAAAAATCGACTATTCACTAAGTTAGCCTTTTTTCCAGAGCGCGACTTTCCCCGTCCCACCATATCATGCAGAACACCTTTTATGAAATACCACATGCAGCGAAGTTGAATTGAAGTAGAACTTCGTGCTTTTTGTCTCTTTCTAATATTTAGCGTTGCTAAAACTCAGCAATGAAGTTTTCGTCATATCTTTTCAAAACAGCAAATCACTTTGCATTCTGCACAAGCATCACTGGATTTGTGCAGATCCTTGGATCAGCGCACTGGGTGAAATGGCATTCTGAATCGGAACAACTGTTCTTGTGCCCCCTTCGGGATTGCAGCAAACCCGATGAGCGAGGAGGTACTGCACGCTTTTTCAAATACGATACAGTTAGCTTCCCAGAGCGCAGCGCTCTGCTTTGAGGTGGACACGAGTACGCTTTCCATTGAAAACTTCTTTTCATTTGATGACCACACAAGTATAGCCGGCGGAGCCGTAAAATGCATCCTGTTGCTCAAGAAAGGCGCGCTGGTATGTTGGCAAACACCCCAACCGCTCGGCCACGCAAAAAAATGGTTTCCGAATGCTAGAAATATGATGCTATACGTCGTACAGCAAAAGAAGAAAGTTGCAAAAAGTTCGCTTTCATGGTGCGAATCGAATCTGTCACCTTCTTCCTGTCGGCTTATCGCACCTTGCATGGAGCGTGGTGGAATATAAGGATAGCTAGTGGTTGAACATGGACCATGCGTTCCAAAATGCGTTCCAAAAATGCGTTCAAAATAATGCCAAATACAACGGTTCATGCTTAGTTTTAGCTTTGATGGCATGGTAAGCTAGCGCGCTACGTGAAGCCGCATTACGCAGAACCCAACGGTGTGGCTAATAATGACGAAAAGCACCTGAAAGGGGTTCCTCGAGAAGATCGTCATTGCAAGCCACCAAGCTACGGCGAGTGTAAACAGACAAAAGCATTTCGTTCCACCGTCAAATCGCCACAAAAATATTCGCCATAAAAGGGCGTGCCAGATTTGGTGTAGAACGATAGCCGAAGAGACCCAGAGTAGAACGGGACCAGCTGTTGCTCGCGCCCCGTCACGAGCGAAATCGGCGAGCAAGTCGAGTCCAACATAGAACAGAGCGGCGGTGAAAATCGTTCCAGACCACGAGATGAAGAACGCAATTGCCCGTATGCGAGCGATCTCGCTGATGATGCGGCAAGCGCCGAGTAGTGCTTTCATCAGAAACGAAATCTTACGTTTAAAAAATACGATCGCACTGTAAAGTCTGGTCGGGAAACGCTGAGGAAGAAACGTGCAAAGCGTCTGCTACACTGAAGAATACAAGCTATAAGGTAAAGTGCTGAAACGTCGGCAAGCAGGCAAACGTGGCATAGTCGCAAACGTAGCCGATATGCTTCAACCACTGCCAAATCCTAATACTTTATTTAACTTTTTTTAATTTGCACAATTTTTAATTTCTAACATTTCATTTTATTTCTTAATTTCTAGTCCGGGGATTGGCGGCCGAAGTTTCCTTGCAAATTTTTGCAGACGTTTCGAAGAGTTCAAATCTGCGATCTCGTTTTATGCTTCTATGTTTTTGCGCCAAGTTATAGCCGTGTAAAGTTTTATAGCAGACCGAAGGATTAATTTTTTACCACACCCGTTTCTCTGGAACACAATGGAACATGTTCAGGAACAGTTCGCTGACATACGCTGGGCGTCCATTGCGTTTGCGTTTTTCGAGAGGGTGAAGGAGGAGGAAGAGGAGGAAAGCAAAGGGCAACTCCAGAGTGAACACTTAGGATAGTTCCTTTTGTGCAGGACATAAGAAAACGCCGAAAATTCTGAGAGACAGGTGCTGTCCCAAATTGGACTGCCTGAAATCCGACCCAATCTGAGTCACTTTTACCCTTTAAAATTCACTATTTTCCAAGTTCAAAAGGGCTATTCCACGCAGAATATTATGCTGAATCCAATTCCCAAAGAAGTTTTCATTTCGGATAATACAGATACGTAAGTTAGCTTAAAAAACCTGTTTTCGCCACAGATGCTTTAGAATTTTAAAAGCAAATTTCTTCTAACGTCATCCGAACCGAAAAAAAATTTTCAGGTACGGATTCAGCGTGAAATTGTGTGTAGAATAGCACTTTTCAACCCTCAAAATAGTGAATTTTAAAGGTCGAAAAAGGCTCCTGTTGAATTTTATTTCTGGATAGGGTTGGGTTGGATTTTAGTCAGTGCCCCAAAATTGCCGCGCAAACCAATCGCAGTTTGTCGTAGCAAATGGCTGTGCAGAGTTCGACAAGAATTCTAATTCACACGGTTATGCACGTAGTTGTGCAGCTATTGGTTACACTCGGGCAGGCGATGCTGACAAACCTGCTGCAAAACGGCCATTGTCTGCAGCGCTGTTGAACGGTCTCGATGTGCTTTGGTTCGCCATCCACATGGACGAGAAGTTGTGCAGATGACAGAGATAACGATTATGGCGTACTGATTTGGGGTCCTTTATATATGACGTCAAATATAAAATTCAAATTTTTGAAACTTCTCTTTCTTCACCTCGGCTAAGCAATAAAGATAAGCTATCTTTTACAGGTGCATTGTAACGTCATCGAACATTTTCGACTTCTTTCCTCTGCAGATAACGTCATATATGGATAGACCTTTTGCGTGTCTTTGGCGAACACTGCCAGCTAGATAGCTTCAACGCAAGCTTCATACACGTGCACGAGTATGACGTAACTGCATGTGGCATTCCTTTCATTATTTTTTTGCGTACACCCCGATACGCCGTACGTCCCTAACAAATTCTGCTAAATTTTAGAAAAGCGTGACCCTGTAAAACCAAAACCATTTTGTTTGCTGCGAAAATACAAGTAAAACTAGTAATGTGTAAATGCGCGACTACGTCGGCTATTGGAGCTATGTCCATTACTGCCCAGGCCTAGAGTTGAACAGTGCAGGTGCATGAGCTAAGGCTTGAACAGCGCGGGATGCCGATCTATCTGTGGAACCATTTCTGGGCTTCAGGCACACGTAATTAAAACATTACGCAATCTTACGCACGCAAGATGGAAATGTCTGTAGCTCCGTGTTTCCTTATCGGATCTGGCACATTTTTTCAGAGTACCTTCCAAGCTGGCAGTGGATCCTTCCCGTGTATTTCCAGTTCGTTGCGAGGTAGTTTATTTTATAATCTTACATAAAGCGTCACTGAGATGACCGCATCTCCTGCTTCTTTTGTGCCGTCTCGCTTGTTTTTCCAGGGTGGCTTCACAGAAGGATGTGCGTGTTTGCTAGTGCGTCTACAGAGTTTTTCTATTTTTTTCTTACAACCTGCCACTTATGGCAAGTGATGGAAATTCGCAGATTTCCGGGTTTTCTCATCGGGCCGGGGTTTTTTTTCAGGTTGGCTTTCATGTGTAGGCATATTTCCAGACTGCTCGCAGACACATTTTTTAGCAACTAAACACTTATGACAAAATCTTAAATTTTCGCATATCTTCACATTGCCCTTTCGGATTTCGGTGGTATTTCAAGGTAGCGCCCCGTGGAAGGTTATGGGTAGTTTCTTCGGCGCTCTTCGAATTTTTCCGACATGTAACCATTGATGTCATTTTTCCTAGCATACAGTATTTGCAAGCGCACTTGTTTTCTCGTATGTCGCACACTTTTCACGTGCTCCTCAGCCAAAGATAAAGAAGCGGAATCGGCAAAGCCAAAAAGAGCATGCTGCATGTAAACAAAAAATAACGTTCAGGAAATTTTGTGCAGTCTGGAATTCTATGTAGCAGCATGTAACACTCTGGAACAGCTTGGAACATATGGGTGTTCGACTATCTGTGTGTACAAATTTTTTAATGGCCGAACTCTCGTGGAGGGATAGGGGGATAGAGAGGGATAAGAGGGATAGGGGGCTATATGGGGATAGGGGATAGTCCATAAGAGACCACTTAGCTATCCTTTGTATTTTGCTGCGCTCCATGCGGGATGCAACAAAGCACTGATAGCGCGTGTCGTTGTTTCAAAAGTTTACCAGTTTGTCTCAATTATACCACGCTCGCCGGTTAGGTACCGAGCGATAAGACGCATCGTTTCAAGTTGATGACCAAGTTTTCATGGAACCAGGGCACATATACATATGTATACATACTATTCCACAACTAGACGCGCACTGAACAGCAACGTGCCGTGGTTCCTCGAAAACGTGGCCACCAACGGCGCCACCTGAGGGCCGCCCAATTTCAGCCGCAACGTGGCGGCAAACGCCCCGCGCAACTCATCATTTTTGACCAGGTAAATTACAAAATTGAAGAGGGGGGTCGGGCCAAAGTGGACGTCTAGAAAATTGTTATGGGCTGCGTGATTTTTTTTTAATTAAAAACTGCACATTTTCTATGTTTTTGCATCGGTGGTTGCGCGTTAAATTGCCTTTCGACGGGATATTTCAGGTTCAAGGCAATAGAAATATCACTGGTGGTTGAGTCTCAAGCTGGCGTTCACGAATAGTAATCTAGTAACTAATTTTTATTTTTATGATTTGTGATGCAACCCAGCTTGCTCGCTTGGAAACACCCAGAAAGAACATTTTCGCTGCCGAAATCGTTGTTTAACATTTAGCTTTTGAGGCAGTCCAGAAATTTTTAAAAAGACTGGAGTAGCTACGCAATTGGAACGCCGAGCTCATCATTTCTGCCAATTATTTGTCAAGAGAAAATTAGTTTTTTACCAAGAAACTAAATTTTTGAGCAGGTTGGTTTCATAGTCTGCGCACCCCAATTGGCACTAAATTAAACATCGCATACTGCATTAGTAGTTTACTGACGCTTCATTTAGTGCGGAAGACAAAATTCTCCTTGAATTCCATAGCACTACGAAAGCGCATTTTATGTGGCAACGTGTCATTTGCAGGGTCCGACCAAAGCGGACGTCCGATGAGGGGCGGGGGGATGGGCCAAAACGGACATTTCCGGACAAGGGGGAGGGGGTCACAAATTCAAATTTTTTGCGGACGTCTTTTATGGAAAGCCCCTTAAAAATAATTCGGGCCACAGGCTAAGCAGCAAATTGGCAGCTTGACGACGTGCGCTACTAGTGCCTTCAGTATTGCTAGCGCCGCTCATCGCTGGACCCTCCTAGCATGGCAAATACTCGTCGTGTACAACGTGGTCGGCATGGCGACGTTCTTCAACGATGACTGCGCAGCTAATCTGTATAACTTGGTGACGACCGCCTACTCAAAAGCGACGCTCGCGTTCTGCGTCCTCTTCTACGTCGCCTGCATCGTTAAACTGTGCTTGATTCGGTGCGCGTCCGCCAGCTGCAGCGACCAACCCTCGACAGATGCGAATCACCACGCCCAACGAATGCTGGCCATCCAGGGTGGGCTACACGTCTCGCTGCTCTTCGCCTACAGCGTTGTCTGGCTGCTGATATCGACGACGGGCAACCTTAGGATAAACTGCGCTGGCCACTAGTGTTGCAGCTGATTCCGCTTAACACGATGGTGGTGACGCTGGTTTTGAACACGACCGTTCGCGGAGAGATGGTACAGCTGCTGCGCTGGCGGCTCGGAGGTTCCAAAGTCGCATCTTTCTTGGCAGTCGCTGTCGCTCAGGCTCGACTCTGAAGACGTGCGAAAATGAAATTATTACCTCATTGATAATTAAGTGAAGTTAGAGTGATAACGATATTTACGATATTCGAAGCTGCGAGAACGAATAGCTCCACACTGGTGCTATAGCATCTGATATTTCCGAAAAGAAGAATAATAGTTAACAGTAATTTTTAATACTTTATGGTGATTTTCAATATCTTCACTGTTTCAGAATCCGCCGTACGTTCTCTGCTCGTTGCTGGATGACGAAGAGAAGAAAAAGTTCAAAATTCCGGTTATAGCCACCATCTGTTCCCACAAGCCCAGTGACGGAACGTTAGTGAGTCTTTTGCCGTAGCAGGTGTCTGTGTGTGCCTATGACACTCTAGCGCCTGTAATAAGAGACTTAACGGGCTCAAATTTTGCTAGTCTGTCTATGATCCAGAGAGGAAGCGACGCGATTTTTGGTTCTAGAGTCACAGTGCTTGGGGAACTGGGCGTGACAATATGCCCACATCCACGTGAAAATAGCGTTTTGCATGTGTTGGTGTGGTGAATGTGCTTCAAATTTGGCACGTGACGTGCAGATCTATTGCACTTAAGGCATTCTGTCATAGGCAGTTTTTGTGGTGACTCGTTTCAAACCCACTGCCAGGTTTCATGACGGCATATCTCAAGCTGAACGAACGAATGAATCTGTTCCGCTAAAAATTGACAGGCACTAAGAATGCAAGGCATGGAGTGAAATTTTAGTGCCGTAAAGACTTGTGTTATAAGTGGATTCTGGCCAACTTACACCGTCAGTGGGCCGCGAGGATCGGTACATCCGACTTATTCTTGCGCTACCTGCGTAGTTCAATTCGGTTTCTGACAGAAGGAAGTGTCCCATCGTGTATGGCAAGCTGTCGTTGTTTTTTGGTTTGCCGATAGACCTTCACTGGCAGTGCTGGCAGTGCTCACGGCGATAGGAACCCGTTGAAACAAAACAAGGCGGCCCCTTCTCTGATCATTGCCGTTTTTGCCTACAGTATTTCTTGAACGCATCAAAACCGGCAGTAGAAGCTTCGATTTTTTTTATGTCATGACTGTGCCGGCTAGCCCATTTTGCCTTATTACTCCTTATTCCTGAGTTTTATAACACTTCAGTCAGCCAGGCTATTTCGACAGACTCATCTTTGGCACACTTGAGTCTAGGTGATAACCGCAACCAGTGCTGGCAAAATATTAGCAGTCAAGCGGCGTTAGCTGGTTCATACGTAGCTAAGCAACTTGTTCGCATTCGTTAATTGGTTTTCCTGTTTCTGCTTATCGCTAACGTTTACTGCACTAACTGCTAACTGCACACACACAACCGATAAACGTTTACTCACCGGACGGATCCGCCTTTCGGGCGTGGAGGACATGCCTATATGACGTCACGGCTAACGCGTGTAAGATGACGTATGCTTTGCCGCCGATGGCCGCTATGCAGTCAAAAGAGTCGCAACGTTCTTCTCTGTCACACACATACACAGACCGTGAACGGACCCGGCCGTGGCGGACATGCCGATATGACGTCACGGCTGTAAGCTAGCCTATGGTTTGCCATCGATAGTCGCGCTCGTCGTCTATGCAGTCGAAACACTTGCCGCGTAAGCGTTTTTCTTTCTCTTACGTGCACAAAAATTGCCATCGATGGCCGACGTCGCCAGTGAAACATCTCGCGGCTAACACTAGTTTTATACACCTCCATATGACGTCACTCGTCGGCCGTATCGTGTAAGTGTCTTGGCTGGTCGAAGGGATTAGCTTGTTTGCTCTCGGCTGCGCCTGCGGGGATTAGCTCGGTCGCCATCATTACGTCACACGTGTCGACCAATCGGGGCGTATCGTGTAAGCGTTTTCCGCGAATGTCCACAGGGAAAGTGGATGGTCAAAAGTGCATTTCTTATCTAGATGTATAATGGATGACCCTTTTACCATGCACATTCTTTTGCGAATGGTGCGAATGCGAATGCTTTTCGATGTAAACAGTTTTCACCCTGATGCACTCAGCCTCGAGGATGCGTGCAGCGGACGAAGTTCCTATCGCCAGGAAAGCTCGCTGCATCGGCAGAAAGCAATGTGCACGCGTTGTTAACGATCTTTTATTGCTGCTTGCACATTTGACAACGTTACTTTAGTAAACGGAGGCAGAGACATTTTTGACGTTCTCTGCTTATGCAAAAGCTGTCAAGTGACGCAAATAAACACTCAACTTAAAACGAACCGCAGGAGGCTGACAGCTGCGCCCTAAAAAGTTGTCAACATCTCCTCGAAACTAGAGATCGGGTTCGGGTTCGGTTCGGGTGCATTTACCAAATCAGGGTTCGGGTCAAAACTCAGTTTTGGGGTTCGGATTTCGGTTCGGGTAAAAATTAAAACAATTAGGATTTTGCCGCGAGCGAAGCGAGCGGGAAAAATTTGCTTACTTTTTGCTCAATATGTTCAAAAAAAATTTCGCGAGCGGCGAAAATTTTTCACTTTTTTAAAGTTTGGTTCCTCAAGAAATGCGTGCGAAAACTTTGAAAAGTTCGGCATCCCGGGTTCGGGTCAAAACTCAGGGTTCGGGTTCGGCCCGAACCCTGCCTCTACTCGAGACCGATTTTGAAAAAGGTGTTCGATCTACAAGTGCTGTTCTTTCCGATCAACGACAAGGAAGGAGTCGCTTGAATTTCGCTCCTGAAAATTAAACACAGAAGGAGTCAGGGAACCGTACCTCGTGCGCGAAACGCCTCGCACGGAGATTTGCTGCAGAAGCAGCTACGATCAAGCGTGGGGCGGAAAAAATGACGAATTTCCTCCGAGACGGAATCGTCAAATTGATACGTGTGCTAAACGGCTTGCTCTTCCGCACCTACGCGTGGGTTGGACAAAATTTCTATCACATTGCAATCGAGACGCCGATACATGGACCTCCCTCTCTTGCCCAATCGCCTATCGCTAGCATCAGAGCGTTCTGCGCCTGCCTTCTTTTCGCGTTCACACTTCTAACGGTGAGAGAAACCGCTGAATCCTTTGATGTCTACACCACCGAAGCCGGTATCACCGAGACGAGCATCGTCTATCATAACGATACGAATTCGCAGAAGTGCACCACCGTTTGCTTCGCATTCACTCACACAATCGACGATCTGCGAAAGCTCTCAGCAGAGAACGCCAAGTGGATAAACTACAGCGATATCGACGTCGATAAGTGGACGTCTCACGGAACACTGCCTGACGTGAAGTCGACGAACGTATCGTTGTTCATCGAAATGGCCGCCAATCTGCATGGACTATTTTCTAGCGAAATTTTCCTACCGCGTGTGCTGTACCCACCGAAGAACGCTGAGCGTTCAGCCGAAATCGTGGAGTCGGTTCGGCAGAATGTTTTGTCGAAAAGCTCGCAACTGGCTGACGGAATATTGGAAACCACCACGCATCGTTTTTGGTCAGAACAAAATGTGAGCCTAAGCGCCCTCTTCCGGACCGTGGCTGTTCTCCTTTGCAAGATTGCCGACCCTACGTTCCGTGCAGGGATGAGGGTTCCTCTGAAGGCGTCAAAAATCTGCCAGAAGTAAACCGTTCGCATCGAAGTCGATTGGGAGCGAATGAACTGCTTTGTTGACTTGAATGACGGCTTTATGGACTTCAAGACGGGTAAGCGAAGAACAGTTCTTACGTTCAACCTTCCACGAATGAACGACGAACATTTTTCGGTTAAAAGAAGACAGTCCGAACCAAGCGCAAAGCTCAGCGTATATAGACAGCCCTTTATTAGCCACATTGCACTCTGCTTCTACGGCGTCGCTCACATCAACGAGAAGTGCCTGGGCCTAGCGACACAAAATTACTCTGAGTTGCGCCTAGCTGTCACACGGCAATACACCGCGATGACTTACAGAGCGTTTTCTCGCGGTGAGGCGTCTTGCT
>JAQGBB010002631.1:0-10558 GCA_034691745.1 Prismatolaimus dolichurus | reverse complement strand
TGTGTGTGTGTGTGTGTGTGTCTGTCTGTCTGTCGACACTATAACTTTCGAAATGAGAAGGCTAACGGGCTAAAACTTTTTAGGTGGGTACCTTGGGGCAAAACTAGGTTCAAGTTCTTATATGAACCCCGGGGGATGTTTCTGGGGACCAGGGGAAATTTTGTTGAGGGAATGCCCTTTTCAGCTTGGGGAACCCAGGCAAAAAATTTTTGTCTCGAAATGCTGCGTTTTCGTGTTTTTGCTGAATTTGGTCAAGCATCGTCATGACAGCATTTCAGTGTAGCTATTAAAACTCTTTTTTGACTGTCGCTATAAAGTTCGAACAACAAAGCAGCACCGAGGAAGCGTCCTGCCGCAGGACTGCAAGAAACGTTTCAAGAATCAGCAGTCGAAAGTCCCTTCATCTCATTATAGTCTTGGCTGATAATCTTGTAGACTTCTTCGCAAAGCACTTTGTACTTGGTCGAATGCTTCGCCTCGTCGATCGAGTCCGGATGGTAGTGGATCATTGCACGCTTGAGTGCGCTCCTGAGCTGGTTGAAATCCATCTTGAGCGGATCGTCTCGAATGATCACATTCTCCTTCAAGAAGAAAAGACTTCTATCTTCTCGCAAAATTGAAGCCAAACAATGCGGCGAGGGGATTAATCGGAAAAGTACGATGAAGCAAAATTGAAGGGGATTAATCGGAAAAGTACGATGAAGGAGCTAACAGCAATCGATCGTTCGAACCTTATGCAATGGCGGATGCTTATAGTAGACGAACTTGAGAAACTGACGAATCGTTCGGTTGCCCGTCTTCGGCTCGATCAGATTCGCGCGCATCGCTTCGAGTTCGGGCCGAAGCTGCTCGACGAACGGCTTTCGCTTGTTCTCCCACTTTTCTTCCTCCTGGCGGCGCTCCTCCGACTGGAAGTGCTCGAGGATCGCAACCGCATCGCGATACCAGTCTAGAAAAGTTCGTAATCGAAACTATTAATCACAGTCGCTGTTCGAGGGGCACTATTCGGAAAATAGAGGAAAATACGTCCCGGAGTCGTCATGTTTAAACTGCATAATTTCTTTCACATGATAACATAAGGCAGTGGCTACGCCCACGCAGCGTCCCGTTGTTAAAATTTTTTACTCTCCGACTGTTATAGGTATTTATATTAAGCGGGGACTTATTTTCCAGCCTTTATTTCGACAGGCGCATTGGGCTCGCAGCGACTTACCGCATGTGTGAAAATTTCGCGGTTCCATACTCTCGGCAAGTCGTACAGTGTGAAGGGCATATTCTTTTGCTTTCCACGTATTCCGCAAAACCTGTAAAAGCATAGTGATGACTGCATGAAGTTTTATGCAGCGTTATGGAAATATTAGCTCGCACTTTGTGATAAACGGTAGCGAGTCGCGAGAACGCCTGCGCCTCCATCTCAAGGTCGAGCTCACGACACGCGATGGCGGCGGTTCGAAAGCTATCGATTGCCTCCCAGATCTTGCTCGTCTCGCCAAAGTTCTGAGCTTCAGCTTCGTCTTGGCGTCCGCGCGAACTAGCAAGCGCATCTTTCAAGATTGCATCGCCTGTGAAAAATTAACTCAGTACTGACATCGTGTTCTTCAAAATCTGACTATTTTTAACCCTCCATATGCTTTTCAGACAATCGCATTTTTCCACATAGTGCCCCTCTTCGCGTGCTACATTTTGCTTCTTCTTTTGGCTTCTAAATTGCAGACTTGGGATTCATCCATATATGACGTCACTTAAAAAATTTGAATTTTTTTTTACCTCCTTCCCTCCGGCACCTCCCGTCACTTTTCGCCCGACCTCTCCTCCCCTAAAAGTGGCGTCTTTTTGAGCCTCCGCATTTGAAATTTTTTCCAAGGAAGCGGCGACACGAACGACTGGTTGAAAACACGATTTGAAACAGAGCAAAATTCTGACCGAAATCGGTGTCCAATTTGCCAAAAATGTTTGAATTGTTTGAAAAATTTTCGGATTTTTTTGTAAATTTTTCTCAAAATCGGCAAGAATTCACCGCAAAATTTTCGCGTTATGCAGTCATTCATTAAAGTGACGTCATTTTCGCCCAACCCCTCGGCAGATGACAAGTCCTTGACGACGCAGTCGCACATTTGTGGATGTATTGCATGAGACTAATATGTCTATATACTCGTAGCATCCCGAATGAGTCACAACCGCTGCTTGTTCAGCGCAACAAGTGCTGTGCACGCGGCATGGGATGGCTGCAAAATTGCTTCCGCTTTGCACTATTGAGTTTTCGATGTCACGAATGACTCAGGTACACGACTGCTCCATTACAAATTGCACCTCTCGCTCGAGCCAGCGATGATTCAGCAATGCAGAGTTGCGCGACGATATCTGATTTCAGTACCAAGATCTCTCGTCGATCATCGTCTGTGCCGTCTCGCACGACGTCCTCGACTGGCATATTGCACTCGTGTAGGTAGTAGAGGCATGACTAACACGAAAGGAAGTTAGTCTAGCGAGAGGATAATCGCGGTCTATTGTAACGAACTTTGAAGTCGCCTTTTTTGTTCGCTTCCACACCCAGATGGAAGAGGGTGGAGACGAGTTCGAGATTGAGTTTCGGTTTCGCCTCTGATATACGACAGGCGGCAAGCAGTTCGTTTAGTTTTGCCAACCGCTCTTTGAGGTCGGGCAGCTTTTGTTGAAGCATTACGAAGGTGTCATCGCAGAACCTAGAGGGAGACTTGGTCAAATTCGAATATGAGGACATTAAATTGAGGAACCTGTAGACTAAATTGATGAGTGAATGTTTCCACTGAAGATCGTCGCTGTTCTGATAGGCGCTACAGAAATACTGCATCGCTTCCCTGATATAGTAGAACATAAGTAGTTTGGAGTCCATGTTCGCTCGGGCCAGCTTCCACGAGGTTAACGCTAGAAAAGTTTCGAAATTGTTCAATATCATTTTTGACTCGGAAAAAGACCGGTCGAAAATTACTCGACAGTAAGCTATTTCTTGTCGAGATGCGAAAAAAGCCAGAAAAAAATTTGAGGAAATGAGGAAATTCCTGACTTTACCGGAAAATTCTGATAAAGGGTCGAATCTAGTCCATTTGTTATTTTTAGTGGTCGTACCGAGATTTTTAGCTGCCGACGACCTCTCCTGATCCGTGGTGGCCGCATCGGCAGCCTTGTTGTAATTAAGAAGAGCATTCTCGAGTCGCCCTCTCCGCACAACCGGCGCAAGACTGTCCGAAGCGCGCTTGAAGAATTCATTTCCTTTCGCACGCCAAAGCTCTGATTCGCTTGCCTCACTGTTGCATGTCGACGACGTATTGATACTACTTGAATCGCCGTCGAAAAGCGAGCTCCGATCACCGAAGCTACTATCGCTCTTCATCGAGAGCTTCTCGTCTTGATATTCTGATCGCCACATTGAGTGAAAATCGACTAAAATTGATCAGTCGAGCAAAGTTGAGAAAAAGAGGGAGGAGGTAAAAAGAGTCAAGGACTACGGAGGGCAAATTTTTCTGATAGAAGGTACATCGCCATCGAAAATCGATCATTGAATTACTATAGACGGTGGAGGTTCGTGGCGGCGTCGTTCACAGCGTGCGAAAATTGCGGAACATTTCGGCCTCAGTAGAGTAAATAAAACGAGTTTTCGTTCGACAGTGTGGACGGATATCCCGACACTCCACGTGAGGTTCGACGGTCCGACCGAACGCTTTGACTAATAAAAAAAGCGACCGCGTAATCCGTTTGCTCTGATTTTCGAGTGACGCACAAATTAGGGACGACAATGGATGTCGAGAGAAAAATTTTGAGGAAAATACTCAAAAATTCACCGTTTATGTGAAATTGTTTGCACCACAATTTCTCTGGAAGTGGAAGAATAAACTAACGAGTGTGGAGATATTCGAGAAAGGCAAACAAACCGACCTCAGCTGAATCATACAGCGGCGAAACCAAACCGCGCTGCACGACGTGTGTTGTGTAAGCACATTTTACAAGGCGACAACACGCCGCGTCGCTGCAGTAACGCGGCGGTTTAGCTAAGGTGCACTTCCGCCAGCTTGCACGCGTGGAGGTTAGCTAATTTGACTTGCGGGACGAGACGCGCGCAAGCGGAAGACGATTGTTGTGCATAAGGCGACAAAGCTAGTGTACCGATGCAGGCTGCAGCCGTGCGACCTCCTCACGCGGAGTAGACGTCACCGAGGAGTAGTAAACCGAAAAGGGCTTATCAGTTGAGTTTGTGTAAGCAAGCACCATTGGGGTGTCCGTTGGAATTTTAGTTTAGCGTAGCTAAAATTTGATTGCACTCAAACTTCGCTGAACAAATGCGCGATCGAAAAACTTCTTATGTCAGAAGAGTCTTGGCAGTGGCCGTCCATTTATGACGTCACGGATTAGGGGGAGGGGGGTCGGGCCAATATGACGTTATGTGCAAAAGATAGGCTATGTTTATGTGTTATAACATATGACGGAGGGGGAGTAAAAAAGTACACTTTTCCGTGACGTCATAAATGGACGGCTCCCAGGTAGACAAACCCAAAACGGAGGAGCATGAAGAAGCACGTACCAAGACAGTCGTCACGATAAGCGTTCGATTTGCGAATGTCGGCAATGTGGGTCGTGGCTGAACAACGCCGGTTTTGTTCTTGCGAAAGCCGTGACCTTCGCGCCACTCTAACTTCTACAAGTAGCTTCGCCAGCGTTCTACACGCCGAAGAGCAGTTCTCGATCAAACTCACCGACAGCGTGCTAATCGAAACGGCGTTTTCATCCGTCGTAAAAGTCAGCTCGAGCACTTCCACGGTGAAATTTCTGCGTTTTCCATAGGCGTCAAACTGAATCTTTCCAGTAATGCCATCGTGTTTAACCTGCTAGGCGAATCAGATGTTAGCTCCTTAAAGGTAGTCGTCTTTTTAATAGTGCTAACTTGTTTCATCGCGTTGTAAATCCTTTGGCCAAGTTCGAAATGAGTGACGCCCTTGTCTTGGGGGTTACCGTAGCATGATAGACCACGCTTTGCACCGTTATACACTTGTCCGTTGCGAAAGGTGGACGCCAAGAATTTATAGTTGGTTACTTGCATGAGCGATTCGAGAGCCTTTGTGAAAATCTGAATCGAATCGTATGCGAACGCTGCTTCGGGCTGAAATATTGATTGGAAATGAAGCCTCAAAATTCGTTGATTTGTTCGCATCCGATTTAATTATTTAATATATTATTAATATGAATATATCAAACCGATATTTCATTGAGTTCAAATTGGGCCTTTCGCCAGAGCGCTAAGAAGCTCTTGAAGACGCCGTTCGTCTCACGATTCATAAGTCGTAGCCCTGTAATGTTCGTGAAGCCAGTTCGAAATCGTTCGAGCTGTTTCCAGTTGATCTCCTGGAGACAAAGCTATGTAAGCCCGGATCGAGAGGTAGAAGAACGCGTGATTTACGTAATTCGCGACAAGGTAGTGAAAGTTGCGGGATTTCGACGATATTTCTAGCAGTGCGTTCAGGATGCGCTTTTGATACCTGCAAATTTGAAAGCCATAGGATAGAAACTAAACATCTGATCTACATACCAGCTCCGCGAGATGTCCAGTATGACTCGCTGGGCACCCTTCGTTTTCGATAGGTGAAGTGCTCGAAAAAACGAGTACGCCGCTTCGGGAGCAGCTAGTCGGCGAAGCTCAGCACTGATTGTCCGATTAGCTTTGGCGAATAAGATTTCGTTGATGCGCTGCAGATTTTCTGTGCCTGAACTCACATGGGATGGATTGTATACATGTGCAGTAGGGGGTCCTACATATATGACGTCACATCAAAATTCTAATTGTCAGACTCTCCTCCCCTACGTCACGGGTTTTTGGATACTTCTAACACATAAAATCACTTTCGGCCGGACCCCTCCCTCCTCAAACCATGACGTCATAAATGCATGGCCCCTAGGACGAGTACGTTTACGAAACGAACCTTCAGGCTTATCGTAGACGTATGTCACGTGATCCCAACCCTTTGCGATGAGAATGTCAGCGACGATCTCGTGTGTTCGCGGCTTGAGACTCAACTCAAAGCTCTTGTTTCCGAGCACCGTCGGCAAAGCGTTCACATTCCAGTTGCAGTAGGGGAGATGAAAGAGGTCGCTTATCGTCTTCATCGTTTCATACGTCTCCAACGTTCCAAAATTGAACAGTGCAAAAATACCGCGACTCATCAGAGAGCACACTGCGAAGGTAAATCGTCCAAGTGTCAGCGCTCTGCTACATGTGTGTACTATTACCATCACGTTTCAGTTGGAAAACGTTGTGCCTTGGTGGTGCATAGTCAACCTGCTCGGCGTATAGCTTGAGGTAGAGCGTGTTTTCGTTGTGCTTATCAACAGCGAGTCTGACTGCCGTCTTAACTTCGTCAGATTCATCGCCTTCGCGATCGTTTATGATTCCTGCAATCAGCCAAACGCGTGTTACTCACTTGCTTATGGATTCGAAACGATTCACAAGCCCTTGGGTGTGTATTACGAACCCAGGAAAAAAGGAAATTCCTAAGAAGAAAACCCCTTTTCCCTGGGTCGTAATACACACCCCTTGTCGATAGCCGAAATATGACAGTTTGATCCATCTTTAATGCCGCCCTTCTCTGCTACAGTCCATGGGGCCAGTACTCCATTTTTAGCCTTTTGGACAAAACATTTCCAAATAGTGCCCACGAAAAACTTAGTCTAGGCTGTCCTGTACAATTATTTTCCAAATAGTGACTCCCTACCACGTGTACACAGTCCGTCTAAAGTGTGGGGCCTAAGTGGAAAAGTACGGACCGCACAAACGTCACGCAGGCTATCTGTCTCAACGTCACTTTCGGACGTGACGTCATAGGTGATAGGGCACATATGCACTTGTACAACGAGAGTGCTTACACGTCTAAAGCGGCACCCTCTAAAGCTATACACAGCGGTTATGATCTCACCGATTGGAATTTCGTAGTAGTTGTGGTCAACGTCGGATCCTCGTGTAAAACCAGCAAGTATTCGGACAAACAGAAGTACACGAAGGGCGATGGCCCAAGAATTGGCGAACATTTATTAGCTTGACGCGCGTAGCAGACAGACAGAAAGTTAATTTTAGTTGGAGGATTTTGCAAGTGGTGAGCGAGTGAACTGAGCACAATAATAACCTCTTTTGCAATCGTCATGGGCGAAAACGGCAATTTCGCTTTTTGCAGCTAGCAAATAGGCTCTGGGTGCGCCGACCTGGTTGCACACTTTCCTTGGATATGATCAAGCACTTTGGGTCCTTTGTGACATGGGAGAATGAATTTCAATTACGAAAGAGGAAATTGCAGTGTGAATAGGACGGGTACATATAGGCACGCAGTTGGAAGAGGCGCCGCAAAAATAGATGCCTACGCGTTTGGGCTTTTTTACGATGACCGAGGACATTTACTAAACTGTGAATCACAATATAATTTTGCTATCGATAATTGATGACAATTGGCCAGTGTTCAATGCAGCAACTGGCCAATGCGTCCTCTGAATTTTCCACAAAATGCAGTGGTGGGCAACCTATGGCTCGCGGCCCTTTTGAGGTGGCTCGCGGGATCCTGAAAGATCTAAGAATTTTTCAAATTTTTCATCAGTTTTGAGCTTTTTCGAAGCGAAGTTGAAAAATTTTCGTCGGCTCGCTCTCGCTCGCCGACAAAGTTAATTTATAACCATATTAGTGTCAGTCTGTGGTCGTTGAACAAAAGTCGATTTCGCTTGGTGGCTCGCAAGGGGTTGCTTGCCGAAAATAATCATTGAGATGGGCTCGCGGACCGAAAAGGTTGCCCGCCGCTGACATAGTATCACTCTCTTACCTCGCAACAATGTCATAAAATTGTGATTCTCGGTTTAGTTGTCGAGAACCTCAAACGTAATCATAACATCGCGAAAAGTTTTAGTACCTACTTACGTACTACTAAATAATTGTACGTAGAGAGACGAGAACTAAGCTTGTTTCAAAGCGCATGCCAAACAAATCATGTTCATTCGATGCTGAAGATTTTTAGCATAGCGAAGATGAGCTTCAAGATTTTGAGCCTCGGGAGATAATAGAAATGACCAGCTTTTACTCGTGCAGAGGCTTTTTAGACATGCTATCTGAACCCACAGGGCTTTCCTGCACACGCACGTCTTCGCTCATTTCCTCCGAGTGCGGGACGTCATGCAAAATACGTTCAAAATTTGCAAGTCCATCAAAATGAGCTTGCTTTTAGACGCTGAAAATTTACACTTGCTCGCAATACTCCCACGAAAGAAACTTGGGCTCTTCGTCGTTGAAGGTTGTTCAAGCTGTGCGATATCCATCGGTTTAAAAATTTTACCCACATTTATTACCAAGCCTATATGCATGACATCACATCAAAAGCGCAGAAACAATACTAAAAACACACTAAAACAGTTTTGTACTGACGCAGTGTACGCATCGCACGACGTGCGTGCACTTTGCATGAATTGATGTTGTAGCTAAATATTGTAATGCCCGAGAGGGAAACGTGTACACGCATATGACGTCACGTCAGAACTCTTCCGAGTTCTTGTAAATTTACTTTGAAAATATAGCCCACACAGCTTCCACATAGTGTCACTTTCAGCCGTAGCTTGTCCTTCGGTTCCCCTCCGAGAAGTGACGTCATATATGCATGTCCTGACACTCGCATCGTTGAACGCAACAACAATACCTAACATCGTAAAATAGCTACAAACTAACGCCTGGATCTCTTAGTAACCGTTCGCGTTCAGTCGACTACAAATCTCAATTTTACGACGCGTACTATCTAATACTACAACAATGGCACAAGGCAGAAAGAGCTAAGGAATTTTGCATACGCCGCTATTATTAAAAAAACACAAAATCAGCAAAGCTGCACTGCTAACCAACCCAGATCTGAATCAACCACTCGTATTTGCGTGCAAAACAGAGCGTCACGAAGCTTTCACAAAGGTTATCACTAACCACTCATTGCAATGCTGCGCGAAGAGGCTACGGCGACATCTGACCGCTTTCGAAGAATGGGTTTCGCAGCCGACACCGGAGTCCCTTCGATTGGTTGACAACGAGATTCGGCCGATATGATCCACGTCTGCACGAGTTTGCTACCGTCTTTGAATCGAACCCTGAGCTCTCGCGATTGAGCGCTTTCGTCGACTTGAATCACAGTCTGTGCCTCGACGAGTGGAAATGCTGCTCCGTCGTAGTTCGTCATCGTATTGTTGATTGTGAGCAAGTCATTTTCGGACAGCGGCTAAAAGTTATACAAAACGTTGCAGAGCAGCAAAGCCAGTGCATAAAAATGCTTGCCTCGTCTTCGAGCTTATAGGTGCTTATCAGTGAGAACTTCAACGACCAACGCATCGACGGGGTGATGATTCTTGGTTCGACGTTCAATGATTCTCGCATTGATCGTCCACCGCTGTTGCGGTTGCTCATGCAGCTGCTCTTGAAACTTGCATCGTATCGGCGTTTCCGATTCGGCAGCTCGTTGTTTTCCTTCTCTGCGGTAGCACGTTGTTCGAATATGCAAACCACATTTTTGACCGACGACATCGTTTGGAGTCTTATGTTTATATAGCCAGCCTGAAAGCAAGCGATGAAACTTCGCTGAAAAAACGCAGTGTGTAATCCATCGAAGTCACTGACGACGTCGACCGAAGTTGCGCTACAGAGCACACGATATCATTCTTGTTTGATCAAGCACTAATCACTAGCCATCAGTCTAGCTTCGTTATATTCATGATGTGTTGCCCATGTAAATAAGTCGGTATACGTGCGATTAGTTATTACGCTGACGTTGTGTGATCACGCACTGCGTCGACGTGGGAGTGACTGCTCGGATCACATACTGCGTCACGACATATATAAAAGACCGAAAATTTTAAACGTTTGCGAGTATCACCATCAAATCTCTAGCGCGATGCTACTGCATCTTTCTGGCTCCTAAAGCAAGTGCGACTTGCAAGCACTGGCTGAATGTAGCTTGATGTTGATTCGGTTGTGGGAGGTCGAAGCTGCCATTCGAGGCCGAGCAAGTTTGGCCTGTTGCATACACGACAAACGACAGACAGACGTTGCTTTTCCGAGCATTGCGCCAGTTTGTTTCGGCATCTTTCACGGGTTTAGTTTTGCAAACCTCACGCGATCATGCTACTGCTCAAGTATTGACATACACTGTGTTAGCTCTGTGGGCGTACACATACGACGTCACGTCAAAAGTACATTTCCACTCCTTCCTCTAACGTGACTTCTTGCAGCAATTGGCAGCGTCACCGTAGGCGCAGCTACGTGCACACACCCACGTCCCTTTGCACATAGGTAATAAAGGTACCTATAGCCCTGTACCGTTCTCCGGCGTTTACCAGAGAGCTACATATTTAGTGGAGTGGTGGAAGAGTGAACATTACTGCTAGTACAAAACAGCTATATAGCAGCTAACAAGTTGATGATCGGACGGACTGTCTTGACTACGCCCACGATTGCGAGCTGGGGCAGCTGAGATAGCTCTTTAAGCTATAACCTAATGCTAATGTAGCTGCAGTCCGTAGCCGACGT
>JAQGBB010002630.1:0-10558 GCA_034691745.1 Prismatolaimus dolichurus | reverse complement strand
TAAACTTGCAGAATTTTATCAAAAAGCACCAGTGTTGCCGATCTAAAAAGTGTTTGCAGCTGTGATAAAATGGGCCTTATAGTAAGTTCGACCCTGATGCCCACCGCATGATTGTGATTGTGTGTCGTTTATTTTGTGGGCGAGAGGAATTTGTGCTATGCGCGGGGAAGCAGTGTTTGCGCTGTATTTGTGCGCTGAATTAAGACGATAGCGACTGTGAATGCGATTCCGCGAATTTTGTTTGAGCAGAGCAGAAAACTGGCAAAAAATGTTTGGGCCGGGGCGAGCGATGAAAAAAACATGTTCGAACTGGGCCGGGCTCCGAAAATGCCGGCCCGCGACTATGTCTGCTCCTCACGCGTGCGATAAAAAACGCGAGCCTCTGTTCTCATTGTTGCGCGCATGCGCTAAAGGGCCTTCCACAAAGAACGTCCGTCCGTCCACAAAGCTCAAGCTAAAGTGGACATTTGCGGACAGAGGGGAGAGAGCGGACCAAAATGGACGTCCACAACAAAACCCCGCGAGCGAAGAAAAAAATCGCGATTTTCAACAGCAGCAGAAAAAAACGCAGGCAGTAGAAAATTTACAAATTATTCTTTTTTTTGTGTTTTTTTAGTGAATGCAGCGGCAGCACAGCCGCTCCCCTGACTGGGCGCCCCTGTTTTCCCGAAGCTTTCGTCGGGGGTAGGGGTAAGTCCAAAGTGGAGGTCGGCGGGGGTGTCAGGCCAAAGTGAACATATGCGAACATGGGGAGGGGGTAAAAAATTTAAATTTTGCACGGACGTTTTTTATAGAAACTTCCTAAACAACGAAAATGAAACAGCGAGTCGACCGGAGTTTCATTTGCCAGCGTTACGCTGTTAACTTTGCTCTAAACAGGGGTAACGTAATGATGCATTGGAGACGAGGTGTCAACTGTGCCACCAAGGTGTCCAAAATCTTGTGGTAATTAGCAAATGGCACATGCGCTGCAGCGTCAATAAAGGGCAATCATGTTAGGAGATATTGTACTTTTCCGTTTGTACTACCTTGACATTAAAAGACGCAATTATAAAAACTTTCTCGGTTTACCATGCGAGTTGCATAACTAGCGCAAATTTTAATAAAATTAGCATCAAATGCTAATTTTGAGACTGAGTTTATTTATGCAAAGTTGTACAGATAGCGAAACATAGATTCGTTAGCTGTGCAAGCAAGTAATCCAGCCAACAGCATTTTTCCGGTCAGAGTGGAAAACTAAATACGAGTATGGGCTCGGTTTAAAAGCGAAAAATTAAAGTTTCATGTTATTATTTTGACTCGTTGTGCCTGGTGCCCTGGTGCCGATAGTCCAGTTAGATCATTCGAAGAATTCATTATTGATTCGTTGCAAATTCTTTCCTCACGTCTTTTTAAGGCTCACCCGTTTCATCTGTCTCGCAGAGCTCCAACACCTATTTCATGAAAGCTGCTGCCCACGCAGTTCCGAACTCGCTCACGGTGTGTGCTCTTTGTGACTCAGCTTATTCAAGCGGCTGTTTCGCTTTTTGTCGTGTACTAGCTTTGAAAACTGTTCCAGGTTTTAGTACATTTTACAGTAAGTGCCGACTTGACACCGGGTCTCCAATGCGTACACGTGTAATTCCATGGAAGTGTCAAAGTTGACACCTGGTCTCCAATGTAGAAATTTAACATAGAAAAGTTTCTCGAAGAATTTTCGCTCTCTTGCTGAATTGCACAGCTAGTTCACACTTTATAATAAAGCTGCATAACTGGGCCGTATTTTAGGCCACAAAATCCTCAGACTCTAGGGCCCACAAGCGTCGAAAAAGAGATTGGTGTTAACAAAGACACCTGCCTGTCCGGAGCCAGGTTAAACAAAAAAAAGTCAATTGAAAACCAAAAAAAAACAAATTACTTTTAAATTCATTGAAATTTCAATATTTAACCATCAGGTCTCTAAATCTAAGCGTTTCCTCGGCAGACCCCAATATGTCTGTGTGCAAAATGTGAGCCCCTAGCTTGTTTCCTGCGAGCGCTGCAAACACACACACACACACAGACCCCAAACACAGACGATCGCAAAGACTCACTGACATTTGTTAGCAAACACAAACGAAAACGAAAATTGCATGTGCAAGTCTCCATAACAAGTAAATCGGCAAAGCCGAAAAGGCATTCTGTCACGAAGGAAAAAAACAACGCACAACACGCGATACCGTGTACTAACGCCTTCTCCACGTCCGTCAGAAAATACACATAGGCAAATTTTCGATATGTTCTGGAATAACCTGGAACATCTAGAACAGTCTGAAACACTATGGTGTTCCACCAAACCGTCTGGAACATACTGCACTATGATCCTCTCGACGTCCGCTAACTTTCGATCTTTCGAAAGGGAAGAGTGGGAAAGGAGAGAGGATTTTTGTCTCAACAGTTAGCTATCATTTTGCTTACACCCATCGGGCTTCAGGCAGGATGCAAAATGGTAATACAATTCAGGGTATTTTGCGTTATGAACATGATGATTATTGCATTAAGGATTTGGCGAATTATGAATTTTTGCGATGGTGCGAATAACGAATTTTGTTACAAAAAGTAATATTACGCAAAAAAACGAAAATCTGTGGAAAATTTCTGAGAACAGCACTGCGACAATAGGGAACAATTAACATGTCACTGCTTGATATTGCTTTTTGCCACAAAATCCATAATTCACAAAATCCATGTTTGCAAAATGTACAAGTCGCAAAATCCATAATTCACAAAATCCATGTTCGCAAAATGTACAAGTCGCAAAATCCATAATTCGCAACAATCATATTCACTTAATCCATATTTTCAAAATTCATAATTCGCAAAATCCTTAATGCGAAAAGCCATAATATCCATAATGCACATCTCACAATTTTCACAAGAGCTAAATTCCACTTGTATCTTACTTGTTTGGAACGTGAATAAACAGCTTGGATTCGCTCCATCTACGGGCGCCCAATTCTGTAACTGATTGCAAATAAAATGAGGAACGTTGCTCACTGCTCCAACGAGGGTAAAGTTAGACGATGCACACGACGCGGTCGCGGTTGTGTTGTATCGGCGAAGCGGATCGGCATATGATATGACGATGTTTGGATCTGTTGGCGTGTAGACGGAACAAGGCCCTTAAAGCAGCATTGCAGGATGTATCCTTGTTAGTGATGCGGTTGGGAAAAGAAATAGAACAAAAGCAAAGGTAGGGTACAAATACGCTATTTATCGCTCATCACCGACACCTTCACATGGCGATCCGCTGTGGTTCTATTGTTTCAAATATGAAATTCTAATATCACATTTTTTTTACGTTGCACAAAACCTTAGTTGCGTCCGACTTGCCAGCCTGTGTTCTAGGCTTTTATCTTTCTCTACCTTGAAATATGCTTAAAAAACCGTTGCCGTCTATTGTCGACGTATCAGCTGTTTGCAAACGTACTGTATTAAGCGCAAAAAAGACAATACCGATGCATGATCCTTGTGGCGGAAAGTTCGCCGACCACGTATTGTTTCCGCAAACAATCGGCGGTGGTGATGGGGGTTCGAGGACGTACTCCGATCCATTGCACGCGAGTGTTGCAGTTGCGTTCTCTTCGACATAGCCCAAGCCAGATGAAACAATCGACGCGTAAACGATGTACGAATTGCTAGGCAACATATAGTCGGACTGAATTGGGCAACCTATACAGATTAGGCATCAAGCGCTTGTCGCATTGCGAGAGGAGTGAAGGTTAGAAAGCAGCTACCCGAGCATACGACGAGCTGTGACGAGCTGGTTGGTGTGACGCAGTCTACCGCAGGCAAACTGGAGTACTCGTAATTATAGTTTACGAACGAATTTCCGCAGTAACACCAATATGATTGTGCGAAGCCTTCAAAAATATATTTGCAGCGAATTTTCTCAATTTTCTCAACTATGTTTGTGCTTACTTGTAAGAACGTAAAAGCCTTTTGAATTGCAAAGCGCCGTGCACATCGCCGCCGTTACGTTGGGTGATGGCCAGTAGATCATATAGGGTGTCGATAAGTACAAAGTGTTCGAATCGTAACAGCCGGGAACACAACTCGTGACGTCTGCAAAATTGCCCCAAAATTCCTGCGCGGAGTCAGGGCTGTGCGGTATGAAACGTGCCATCTAATATTCGATGGCAACACGAAGACAAGGGATAGGTTAACGTTTTGTACACATGTCCATTTCAAGAGGGCACGAAATTTTATGAAACTCGTTTGAGCATCATCCAAAAGTTTATATTGTGTACGCACTGGTTGAGCAGATGCTCGTCGCGCTTGAGTCGTTGAAGTAGAAGTACTCTCGTGCGCTGTCAGCGCCCAAGCCTGGGCAAGTAGGCAACGAGCTAAATCTATTCAAGTATCGATTGCACGTGCCCGGATTTGCGTCAAGACCATTTGTCTCCCAAATCGTCCATTGAGTACAAACTAAAAACTGCAATGCGTTAGGTGCTAATACACACGTTGCTTCAATACAGGAACAGTGCGAGAGAATCGAGGTTGCAAAAAGCAAGGTTTTCAAAAAGGAGAAGTGTCCCAAATGAGCGTCAAAACCTCAATGTTTCACGGCGGCGAGGAATTCGACCACAGTGGATCCCATTGTGTGATAGTCGCATCATACTTTGGATTCCCATCGCTATCCCGTGATCCAAACATGCTTAGGAGACGTGGTTCAAACCTTGTGGTCGGCTATCGGCTATTCGGCTCGGCTTTTGGAGTACCACTGTTTGCAAAATATTCTATCACGACTTTCTCGTTGAGAAACGGTTAATTCTTCGTATCTATATGTTAGGCCTGATTGCAGCAAATATGATAGCTCTTCATGGCTTGCGCATATAATTTCGCATCTTGGTCAATAGAACAATCGACGGGAAAGCCATTCTGCACATACTGCAAACAAGTTTTGGTCACGTGACCGCATGCTTTGCGCGTGGGCGATGCCTGATTTGCCAAAAAATTACTTGTAAATCACCGTTTGCATAGACCCACCGATTGCTCATGTTTTAGTCAACCGTTGTGGACAACTAATGTTTGAAAACATATCCAGAGAAAAAAGTTTCGAAAGAAATAGGGAACTTTGCGATTTATGGCTTCTACGAGCTATAACGCGCGCGCAGAACTTTAGAAAGCGATGTAAGTGAGTAGTGATGCATGCATAGCGATGAGTTACTCTGGCTTCGTGGGGTATAGCTCCTGATTGTGTTCTTTTCCGGGTGGTGTTTAAAATTTTCCTTTGTTTCCGTTTTCCGGCCCCCGAAAAAGTTTTCCGAAATTTTTCCTTCTGGCAGGGTCAAAAAATAATTTTTCCTTTTTTCTTCCTTTTCTGACCCCGAAAACGGAAATTTTCCAAACTTTCCCCCTCCGGTGCGTCTGGAAATTGGGTAGGTACGTTGTAATTTTGCGATTTCAAATTCGTTACTGTTCTGCGTAGACTCATCGCGACACAGATTTGCAAAATCGAAATTTTTCTCTTAGATTACCTGACGAATAAACACTGTCTAACCGGAAAAATTTTCCAGGGTGCCGAAAATTTTTCCTCTCCGGTTCCCTTTTCTGACCCCGTAAAAATTTCCCAACCAAAATTTTTCTTTCCGGCAGGTTCAGCAAAGTCATTTTTCCTTTCCGTTTTCCTTCAGAAAAAACACTAGCTCCTGTGCCCCAAAACGCACTCTAAATTGTTTCGCATAAAAAATACCATATAGACGAGGTATATCGCCCGATTACGCAAATGCGCAAGAGCTGCGCACAAAAAGCGATGCGATAATTCATTGATGGAGACCTTTCCTAAAATTGTGACCATTGTCCGACTTTGAAGCTCTGTGGTATTTCAGTGCGAGGGCAGAGTTGTTTAAATGTCTTCCCAACACGAATCTGGATAAACTTGGACACAAAGGATCTAATGTGATAGCGACATTCTTTGTTGATTGGTTTCCGAAAATCGGACATACCGATCTTCGAGTCTCACCTATGCGCGCGAAAAACTGTCTCGTTGCTATCACACATTTAGTAATTGTCAATGCCAGGATCATCATATGGCTTATAATTGCAGGAAGAAGCGTAATTTACTGTGCGGTTAGTCATATATAGAGACGTGAAATTATGCAAGTGTCGGCCATTGAACCCAGTGATCATTCGACGTGCAATTGTTGCCATAATTCGATAATTATATGCATGGCATATTCATAAGATCAGCAATATCAACTAAAATTGCCCAGAAATTAAAACATTAATAAGGGCATTTTCCTCATATGCTACTGCAACTAAACGTGGTTGAAACCACACGCACAGGCGAGTTGGAATCGAACAACTTGTCACCTGGACTTCGTAAATTCAAATGGCGCATTTACATGGCTCGCAGTTTACACACACTGAAAGCCCCACGTTAATTTTGGGCGTCTGTTGTGCAGTTCTGCAATTTTTTTCATCTTAGTCGCTTCGAATTTTCAGGTAGAAAATAGCGAAATCGCTTAAAGCTTTCAACTTCGTGCAGTTGGACGCTCACCTCAGTCGTCAGGACCTACATGGCGAATTTATGGCGAATCTCTTTTCACGAATATGATACTCTTCGAGCTCGAGCGATGACGACGGTTTGCCACCCTCGCTATCGTCAACTGACTGTGCGGTGTCACGGCCAACCATTAATACATTGTCGTTTGCTTTGGTTGTCTCGGCGCCGCGCCGACGGCGACGACCAATCGAGGGGTCCGATTCAGCGGCAGAAAGCTAGAAGAAGCAACACTGTTAGACATAGAGGTGCGACAAGGAAAGTAACAATTCCTACCAGCTGGCTTGCGGATGGATACTGCTGGAGCATCGACAGCCTGAACGGGTTAAGGTTGCAGAAGGTGACCGTTGGAAACACACGAGGTTCAGCAGATATCTGAAGACAAAAACTAAATTTGCTTTATTCATCGTGAACAGCGAAACATACTCCGCAACTTACGACGACGTCAACCCTTATTGGCACCGCGATGTAGAGCGCGTACAGAGTATAAAAAATGTAGCCAAGGAGTGTAGCAAAGATGATGAAAACGGTTAAAAAGAATGCTCTGACGCGGATCGACCACGTGCTTTTTAGCACTTGCTGTAGACCGTGAGTCGAAATGGTTGCATGCGTCGTGATGTCCATGCTTGTCGGTTGATCGTGTGCAAACTTTCTGTTACGAGTTCACAAAAATTTCGGAACCAATGAGACTGCAGAAGACATAAGTGGAATCGGCATAGCCGAAAAATGCATCCTGCGGCAAGCATTTTTCCGCGAGACGAACTTTTGGCAACTCCAATGACAAATCTAAAATAACTTTTGGGGATTGGGAGTGATAGAAGGGGGATTCGGTCCATCTAACCAATTAGCCTCCTTCTTGTTTCAGTCGCTTCGCTCCCTTCACGCAGGATGCAAAAAAACAGACAGCTAGAACTGCATCCCAAGCAAAAACATTGAGTGGCTAAAAAGAGCCGAAAAGGGAACTTGTGTATAGATTAGTACTAGGAACACAGCCTGTGCCTAGAATTCAACTTTCAACCTCCTGAATTGTTGGACAACGGTCGCCACGACGCCAAGTTTTAAAACAAGGGTAATCCCTGAGCCAAAAATTTCACTTTCTGGAAAAAGAATTTCGATGAGGCGGAGACTATCTACATTTACACGCTCAACCAAAGTCGTTACATTGTACGAAATCAACTTTTTGACACACTTTGACACACACACACACGTAGCTACATCGCCTTTACACGAAATTGCCCTTTTGGTGGATTTATGGGAACAAAGAGGTTGCCTACGTCAAGCACAGCTTGTGTCCTGTACGAGCTATCGAAGATTGAGGTGCTTCAATTTTCGCGCCTTGTTTAAAATATTTCTATCTACCTCTATTTCGCTCACCTGTTTGTGGCTGGCTTTGGTTGAGAAAATTGATGCATTTCGCTAAAACGATAATTGCTGCAGTTTCGCGATCAATCAGAGAAGTGCACTTGACTCCAAGCTGAAGCATGACGCGAGCAGAAGTTAAATCGATACGGAGGCATCTCGAGCGTGAATATGCATTGGGGTTTTGAAAAGACCTTCGTACCCATTATCCCTAAAAAACGGAGCCTCTGAGAGCAATTATTCGAAAACACGTCAAATGCGTATTTTAGAACTGAATGGAGCCATCCATTTATGACGTCACGTAAAAGTGCGTTTCTGGATCCCCTCCCCTCCGTCACGGAACGTCATATTTCATCGGACCTTCTCCCAGGTGACGTCACTTTTTCCTACCCCCCGCCTAGAGGTCGAATCCCGAGTTTAAGCTTATAGAACACGAAATTTCGCATATGTTCGTCCAACGAATTCGTATTTTTGCAACTTCTGATGCGCGCAGCGCGTAAGCAAAGGTCGCTTGTGAGTGTGGGAGTGCGTCCGTGTGTCCGAGCGATAACTTTAGCTTTTCTCAACCGATTTAAAAAAAATTTTAAACGAATCTCCGCGATCCGCTGATGATCCTTTTGCTACTCTCAGCGCTGTCCGATGCTCCTAGCGGTCAGTGTAGTGGGGGAGTGGCCGTTGGACATGATCATTTTTTTCGATCGGCATTTCTCATCGACTGTTAAGCTATTTTGAGCTCTAAGCAATGCTGGGGCCTCTTTTATATATCATTCGAAAGCTGAGAACAAGGGGAACAATTTTTGTGCCATCGGACTCAAGCCCACGAGGGTAACCAGTCGAAAACAACTTTTGAACATCGCGATATCGTGTTCAAAATCGCTTGTGTAATAGCTCGTTAGTCGATGCACTGACGATCCCCGGCCGCACATAAACTTGTTTTTTTTTCTTTTTACACAAAGGTGTACGATGCTTGATTCGGTGTCTAAAGAAGAATAGATGGCCATTGGACTGTAGCTTTTCAAGAACATGTTCCAGAAGTTGCATTTTTCGGCTTTGCCGATCTACTTGTTTAGACTTACAATGTTATAATACAAAGCAGCTGATATGCAGTATAAACATAACATCTAACGCACGCTACGTCGATAGCAAGCTAACACAAAGTCAAGGCTTTTCAAGATCGTGATAGCTAGCTGCTGGCTGATTCAACGTGCACGCTGCTTCGTGTGCATCCAGCCTAGCGCGCAGCAAAGCGATTTCCGTAGCCAAACACACAACGGATGTCGGCACGGGCATCTCGACATCGCCAGGTGGCACCGCTCCTTTTGAGCACCACCTCATCCACAGTGCTTGAACGAGAAACACTGGTATGTGAACGAGAGCGCCAAAGCTTGCACCTAGCCTAAGCCCAATCGCGCCGCCGAAGTTTGCGAGAAAGCTTTCGAGATCGTTCGCGAGCCGTTCTTCGATTAATGAGTAAACAAAGGTGCGCACCGAAATTATCGCCGTCGTTATATATGCGCTTGCTTGCGACACTGGCGTCGAGGTGGATGTAAAAATCGGAATCGAGCACGGTGGAACACACCGCTTCCGACATAGGGCGATCTGGTCGAGAAGCATCGCCGACCAGTCGTTCGACGCGTTAAGATTGAGGTAAAACGACGCCTCGCAACGCCGCACCTCTTCCTTTTCTCGATGCAAACTCGTAAGCTGATTCGCGTACCAAATCGGCCAACATCGGAACAAGTCGAAGAAAGCTCGTGATTTACACAAGTCCCAGCAGAAAACGCTCTCCCCTCTATCTGTTAGACATGGTCGCCGTCGGAGATTGAGATTCTGATAGACCGACGTGACTCGCACCAAGTACCTCCGATTGGTGTTCTTGAGAATCTCGAATCGGCCATCCGGCTCGGTGAACGCGTCACCGTAGTCGGCGTTAAAGTTGACCGAGTTGACAGAAAAACCAATATTTTCCCGCACCGCCGAAAGGTTAAATGATATTTCAAGCTGATCGTCGGCGTTGCGGAATTTAAATCGCCGTTCGTCGAGTTGGAGGTAGACGAAGATGGAGTAGTTTGTGGTAAAGTAGCTCCCAATGGTGCTTCGCCCGCAGATGTCTATCCCAGACGCACTGCCAGAAAAATAAACACTCACGCCTAAAGCGTGACAAAATCGAGACAGAACGTAATTCTCGAACGCGACCAAGCTTTGTGATTGAGCAGCAAACGTATGTAAACCAAACTGGAAGTTTGACTTTATGAGAACACCGAAGGTATCGGAAGTACGAGTTATTGATTCTTCGATTTCCCTCACTTGGTTGACAAAGTTGAGCGAGTTGAAGAAGCTACAATCTTTGAGGTGACCGGTTAAAAAGTACTCTTCGAGTTCGGATCGAAGGCCGGAAAAGCCGTTATCGTGCAAAATGCGTTCTCCACTTAGGCTGATTTCGGATTGTGGAAAGGTGAAATTTTCGAGTCTTGACTGTTGAACAACGGTGGTTACCTGTTCGCCGACGTAGTTTGCGCAAATGATTACGACGGTCTTCGTCGTGTAGCACGAGAAGATAAGCACAAAAGCGCTCCAGAAGATGACGTCAAAAGTGCTCCGTTTGTTTTTGAACAAATGCGGGCCGAATATACCCGTCTCGTCGGCGAAGTCACGGAGTAACGAAAGCCAGGTCGC
>JAQGBB010002629.1:0-10560 GCA_034691745.1 Prismatolaimus dolichurus | reverse complement strand
TGGTGCTGAAGCGATATTTTATTAAGTGCCACGTGAACTCGTATTCAAAATATATTTAAAATAATGTGTGAGAAAAAATTTCCTCACTTATTTTAATATAATTAATTATGTCCTCTCCAAATTTGAACAAACTAAGTGAGAAAATTATTCAAAATAAATTTAAAATTATTTATTTAAAATAATTAATTTTGGCAAAGACGGTTGGTTGAATAGAAAAAAATCTTTTGACTGAGACGGGAATCGAACCTTTAAACAACAAGAAGTCGGATGTACCGATCCTTCAGGGCCACTGACGCAGTTTGCAAGTGGGCCTGAAACCAGTTATGACAAAAATCATCGATGACAACAAAAGTTTGGAGCATGCAAACTGAGGTGCGCATACGCAAAATTTCAGCCAAATCCGTTCACGCAGTCGAAAGTTATGGTCAAAACAATTTTTAAGTTTTTGTCATTAATGGTGTGTCATAAGTGGTTTAAAACGGTTTTCACAAACACTATGTGCACAACATCGTAACTTCATACTATTGCAAAATTTTAGCCAAATCCGTTAACACAGTTTAGAGTTATGTTCAAAACCGTTTTAAAACATTTTGTCATTGATGTTGCTGTCATAAGTGGTTCATGTGGCCTATATAAGAAGCTGAACCTAGGTTTGTCTTAAGGTACTCGTGTGAAAAATTTCAGCCCGCTAGTTCTCTTATTTCAAAACTTATGATGTAGACACACAGACAGACGGAAGAATGGTCAGCCACGGCACACGGCAATAGGGTCACTGGCGTGCGTCAGTGCCCTAAAAATGCAATTTCTCAGATTGTATTTTTGGTGCTAGAAAACGTAAACATTTCTATTTCCGGCACCCAGCAAAAGAAACGAAAAGAAAGGCATATTTTTCCGACACCGCTAAAAACGGAAATGTCAAAAAAAGAGTTTTCCAACCTCCGAAAAGGAAAAAATTCTACAAATACTCAGTCAGGTTGCCGCTAGCCCATCCTCGTCTTGTCATTGACTTATTCGCATTGGTCAGCGAAGTACAGGGCATTTGTAAAGCAGCGCACCGGTTATTTGGCATGGGAACTGGATTGCTTCAAAGGTTCGTCTACGCGACAGGTGGCTTCAAAAGCGTGCAGAAATCGATCAACAAGCGGACCGGCGGATCGCCGAAGTGCATCCTGCCTGCTAACAAAATAAACGCGGGAGCTAACTGTGACATCTATTTATTTAGACACGCTGAAACGCTGCCACATAGCGCAAAAAATACGTAGCGCTCGACAGGAGCAGATTGGCACACGTGAATAAAGGAGTGTCCAACAGATGTGGTTTTTTATAGAACGTTTCGAACCTCTAAAAAGTAGTGTATAATTTTTAGTCGTGAAAAATCTGACAGAATTGGTATATTCCTAAACGGCGCGATAGTTCATCAACAGAGAGTCCGTCTTAGACTTAGAAAGTCCGTCACTACTTATTTGGGATCATTTTTTGTGAGATACAATAAATAGAAGGCTACACGGCGGGTTTTCAACCAGCGGAAGCCTTCGTGCATCCAGCCAAGCGTCGAGCACAGTGAGCACCACAAAAGGAGAGTCAACTGGTCAAAGTTGGAATTCTCTCACCTTCACCTCTTCTAGAAAAATGTCCACTTGTTAGCGCACGTCCAGAGGATTCTAGTACATTATGTTCCGTTTGTTGCAGAGTGTTCTAGGCTGTTCTGCGGTGTTAAAGACACGACGTGAACTTAGTTGGGTGTTTTTAGGCCTACTGAACACGTTTAGTGAAGCCTTATGCCCACCCTTTCCACCCGATAACCCACCCTTTCCACCTCGCCTCGTCGGCGTTGTCTCCATAGTGGCAGCCGCAAGAAGAAACGGATCAAGGTGAAATTTTTGCTGTAGATAGCTTGGGGCAAAGCCTGATCAAGTTCGAAGATGAGCCACCAGAGCTGAATATTCCAAGAACGAATATTCCACGAAAAACCGCCTCCCATACCATACGATGCATCAAACCGACTAAAACATAGGATACTTTTCTGGAGGTTCGCTAGCACATAAGCAGTTCATTGTGCGGACATTTTCAATAAATGTTTATTGCTAAATCGACTAATTTTGATATGTAAAACTCGAATTCGATGCTGTTTTTCAATTTTGATAAAAAATTTTTGAAAAATTTTCAAAGGCGAGAGGATTCTTAACACCACAAAGTCAAAAAATTTTCTTTCATTTTCGGTTTCGTTTCTTTCGGTCCTCGCCACTTGAAAGTGAACTGTCACCAATTCGCTCGCGAAAAATCAAAGGTTCCTGAGACCACTGATTAAGCCAAAGCTTAATTCGCTTCAGCATAAATATGGGCTTCGAAAAATTTATATTTCTTTATTTCCGTTTCCCAGAAATAAAAAAAATTATTTCTTCTTTCCGTGACTTCTGAAAATGCACTTTTCCTTCCAAAGAAAAAGCACTATTTTCCATGCATGTTTTTTACTCACAAAACAACAAGTTATAATCTATTTCGAGCTTTAACTTGCTAGTCTATTGCTCAATTTAGCAATGACTCAAAAACCAACAGACTCTAGACGTGCTAAAGTTTTCCTTACGCCTTTTTAAGCATGTTGTAGGTACAACCGATGAGAAGGCTTTCTTAGGGCCACTGACGCAAATCAGTGACCCTATTGCCGTGGACCGCATCTGTCCGTCTGTGTGTGTGTCTGCACCATAACTTTTCAAGTAAGAGAGCTAGTGGGATGAAATTTTGTGCACGGGTAACTTGGGCGAACCTAGGTTCAAATTCTTATATGAGCCATGGAAACAACTTATGACAGCAACATCGATGACAAAATGTTTTAAAATGGTTTTGAACATAAATGTGGACTGTGTTAACGGATTTGGCTGAAATTTTGCGTGTGCGCTCCTCAGTTTTAGGGTTGGCAAAATGGGGCGCGCCCCGCCATATGGCCCCCCCTGCCATAATGGGGCAAATTAAAAAAATGCTCCTATCAGCCAACGACATTTTTTTTTCAAGTTTTTCTCAAAATTCCATTATTTTTTGGCAAACAGCGTGACCGAATCGTTCTGTTCACCAGGGCATATAATTTAACACTATTATGATGCATATTAGCTCGGTTTCGGCCTGAAAAATTTTTTATCTCAAAATGGAGCGCCCCCTGGGGTTGGGGGGGGGGGCAAAATTTTTGCCCCCCCCCAAACGCCAACTCTATCAGTTTGCAGGCTTCAAAATTTCGTTGTCATCGATGGTTGCTGCCATAAGTGATTTCAGGCCCACTTGAAACTGCATCAGTGGCCCTGGAGGATCGGTACATCCGACTTCTTGTTAAATAAGCGTCCGATCACTTTTTTGTTGTATCTAACGAGTGAGCGAAAAGAGAAGGATGCCTACTGGTCATACTTAGGAAATCCCCCAATCCCCCAATTCCCTGCCAATTCCCCAATTCTAGTGACAAAAGTTAGCTGGTGTTGTGAGCAACTTGCCAATGGTAGGGGTGCGGAGGTGAAGCGCTTCGCAAAAATTTTGCTAGTCGCAGCTGCCAACTTGCCAATGATAGGTGGCAACTTCTGCGAGCGGTTTTTTGTTAGTTTTTTTTAAGCCGGATGATTTCCGCGTTGGCGATTTGCTTCTTCGCTCCTCAGTTTGCACTTCTCTTGCGCAACTCTTCTGCCACTTCAGCGTACCGAGCACATCCATCAATCGAACTCTACATCCGGATCTTGGGGTGTCCAAACGGTACACGCGTTCTTCCCCTGATTAGATCGACGTTAAAACGAGCGTAAATTACATCGGAGCGACGCCACCACATTTTGCGGCGCCATCAAATTTACAGCAAAAACGTGGAGAACAGTTGTGCAAAACACGAGAAAAACCTCGTTGCATTGCACGTTCCAAAGTCAAAGAATTTCTCTCTAAAACAAGTGATCCTTACTCGTGGACGCAAAATACCGGTCCGTGCGCACCTCGCCTACCACCACGTCAAGTGACAGAAATCGTTCGAGACATGCACGGGTTAAAACCATATGCCATCGCATTTCATGGCTCGTGTTTTCTCTCTATCATTTTTTCCTCCGCCGACAATTACGTTCATTCTTTTTCTCGCGCCGCGAAATTTAAAACTTTCTCTCTTTAAAAACGACAACGTCTTGGAAAAATCGCTCGCACATAACGGCGACGTGCATCGCTCGTGGCGCTTTCGTGCAGTTCTCTCGAGAGGATGACGACGACGTTCCGGAAAATATTTTCTCTACTCTGTTTACTGCTTGTGAGCGCGGAAGGTAGGCGTTAACGGCGGAAAAGAACGGCGCAACCATGGGGGTCTCTACCCCCTGTAAAAATGAAAAAGCGGTAAGGGGTACCCCTTACTAATTAGGCTGGTCGAACGGTCCGAAAAAGTGGTGAGGGGTACTTCTTACCAGTTAGGGTCCGTCCCCTCCTGTGAAAAATTTCTGGTTGCACCGTTGAAAAAAGCGTTTTTTTTTCCTTTTTGAGAAACCTGCTATTTTTTTAATCCTCAGATGACCCTCAGTCGTCGTCATCGCCGGCGGCCTCCGAGTCCATCCGGCTGCAGTGCCCCGAAGATTGGCTCCACAATCCGGCGAACTATCAGTGCTATCTCTTCGGCAATATCGATTTTGTCGGAAATCGATGGAGTGAGGCGCAAGCCTTCTGCGAATCGCACGACGCCAACCTGCTCTCCATCGATGGCGCCGAGGAGGAGCAGTGGATCGCTGAAAGGCTAAACGCGACGCGAAGTTGGATCGGCCTGGTGCGGCTGTGTCCTCGAGTGAAGGATGATGAGTTTCGGTACACAGAGAATTGAGACAAGATTAAACGAGGCAGCTGTAAAACGTTTTTCAAAATAGCTGGATCGATAACACCCCGACAAAGTACGTGCCGGCTGCTCACAATGACACGTCGACAACTGGCGACTGCATGTCCATCGAGGAGAACCCGGAAAATGCGGCGAAAAGTAATCTTTTGCTTTTGCACCACTCATGTCCCGGAGCTATAAATGGCAGGGGGCACAATTTGGAAAACCATTTCTTCTGCCGGCCCGTCAATGTGACACTACAAATTCGCAACATTTTCACGACGCCTTGAAGTTTCACAAGTCAAACTCGTGGCTCATAGCAATGAAACCTTGAACTTAGTATCATTTTTGCGAGAAAAACATAATCGCACGCTGCACGTTCTTCCAGAAAAAACTTAAGCTATAGTATAGCTGCTATACATACATAAAAACTAATAAAATCAAAAATTTTCACTGTCCCATACATTAAAGCCATATAAAAGTTTCGCTACTTTTAGCCATCCTCAAACTTTTTCTTTCTTGTTCTTTTCAAAACGGTTTAATCAATAGACCAATTTTTCTCGAAGGAGGTAATTGCACTTCGGAAATCCGCGCTTCCTTCTAAGACCTGTGAATGCTGAACATAGTTCAAGAACAAAAAAACTACGCACAGCCCACTGGAATTATTTCAATGCGATTCCGTTAAAATCTGGAAACGAACTTCGTACCCTAAACGATCGGGAAAACCTGCCTTTTCCTGTTGGAAAAATCGTGAAAATGATGCAAGAGTCAACTGTACGGGTCGTTAAAATAGCGAAAATTATGCGACGTCTGCGACTCTGACACCTAGAGATCTCTGATTTATTATCGTCAGTCTTTGAGAACCTAAAATTGTTGAGAAGTTCTCATTCCAGTAGCAAGGGCAAAACAGCTTTTACGCAGTCCATAAAAAAGTTGATGGCTCATACAAAGTGCCTTTTAAAAATTCGCACTTGTTGATGCTATTAATTGTGCCAACTACTTGCAGAGTACGCCTCCGCACAACACCAGTGTATACCTGTGTTTTCTGGCCGTCACGTGATGTTTTAAATTTGTTCGTAATTGGTAAACACAAACAGGGGGCGGGTAAATTTCAAACTAACATCAACCGTAGAGGTCTGGGATCATCCATAAATTACGTAACCGTGTAGGGGGAGGGGGGTCCAGCCAAAGGTGACGAACGGTGACATGAGGAGGGAGTCGGGCCAAAGGTTACGTAACCCATTTGGTAGTGTAAAAATGGTGTTTTTCTGAAAAATTCACAGATCTGGCTGACACCAGTTTTGACAAGTGAGCAAACATTTTTTTCTAAAGAACACGAAAACAAGCATAAGCAATAATTAAAGTGTGTGAAGTGAAAGTAAGCAATTGTGGGAATATAATGCAAGCATCACCGTATTTGTCTTTGACACCAAGTACATCTTCGAGCGTGTTTCGGGGGGGGGGGTCTGACGAAAGGTTACGTAATTCTGGAAGGGAAGGTGACAAATGGTGAGGTGGGGGGGGGGGAGGATTCGAAAAATTCAAACTTTATGGTTACGTAATTTGTGGATGATCCCTTTGCAAAAAACAGCTCAAGTCAAGGTTATCTTCAGCAAAAATGACCTCAATTTTGTAGTTGTTTGTCAACTTTTTGCAATAATAATTTTTTCGGATGCATAATATTTGGCGACGTTTGAGTGATCCCTGAATTAAAGTAGTATGCCTTTCGGGGATCGTGCGTATATTGCGTAATCAAGTGGACGAGGAAGAGTTTCTCGCCAATGATTATGTTTTATACGTGTAAAGGAGCGCCCATACTTATATGCTATTCTTGATTACTAAGAGGAGAGGGGCCTGAAATTTTTTTTATTACGCAAAATGCGACGATCCTTAGTGCAAAATTATATTTGCTATCGTCTTGCTTTAGCTGTCAAATGGAGACGCACCGACTGCGCCGAAAAGGTGAACGGATTCATCTGCAAGAAGGAGATGATGGGTGTTCCGCGGAGCGGATCCACACCATCGAAACCAGGTTAGTCAAGAACATTTCTCGAGAACATGTTCCTCTTGTACTCCAAAGAACTACTTCAGACGACTGCGACGATCGTACGTGGTGTCACGTCGGCGACCGTTGCTACAAGGTCTTTCGCGATCATTCCTTCAGCCACCATGTCGCCGAAGCGACGTGCTTCGACTTCGGCGCGCACCTCGTGTCAATTAGGGACAAACAGGAGAATGATCTTATCGTCGAGATGGTACATAACCAAGTTGATCTATTGACTGAATACTGATTTATTAATCAATTATTGATTTAATGCAGAGCCGACCAATCGATGCGACCAGGGTGTTCATCGGTTTGAACAAACTATCAATCGATGGCGAGCTTGCGTGGACCGACGGCACGCCGGTGAACTACCAGAACTGGCAACCCGGACAGCCCAACGATAAGGACTACCTTGGTGGTCTCCAAAGTTGCACGATTATGGAGAAGAATCCGGCGAACGGAACGGAGGGACAGTGGAACGACGTTCGCTGCGACTCAGAATACAGCTATGCGTGCAGCAAGCTGACCGATTCGTCACCGGGACCACCGAGCGCGTCGCCAACGGTGTCGATCACGGCGCGCGGAAACTGCAACGAGGGATGGACCAGATACTGTAAGAAAATGGTAGACGAGCTGTCCGTACCGTAATAAGTCAGCCAATCAAATTTTAACCAATCCAATTTTTCATTGAGCAAGCAGCCAATCAAATTTCAGTTAAATTTTTGCCATTCAAGTTTCAGCTAAGTTGCAACCAGCCAACTTTTACTTAAATCTTAGTCAATCAAATTTTAGCTGAATTTAGACCCACTTTGTGATGCCACACCTAAATTTACAGAAATTTCCAATATTTTTAGCCGGTCGATGCTACAAGCTGTTCGAAGGAGAGCAGCTCAATTTCGATGACGCTCAAATATTTTGCCGGAAGCAGAAGTCGGCGAAACGGCATCGAGCAAGTCTTGTCAGCATTCGCAATGTTTATGAGCAAAGTTTGTTATACCCATATGCTTTGGTGTTCCACGATTTTGCACTTCACTCAAATTTTAACTATTTTAGTGTTCCTTGAGGGTTTACTCGAACGCAAAGTCGGCGATTTTTGGATTGGTCTCAAGAACTCCCACTTTGCTCATTCGCACGTTTGGATTGACGAATCGCCAGTTACTTATTCGCGAGTAACGGCTGAAACGGAGGACGAAAATGTAAGGTTTCTAGTTTCTAGTTTTCCTTTTATCAGCTGTTTGCGACTCAAACTATAAATTTAAAAAATTTTTCAAAATGAATTTTTTTCCGGAAGAAAGCGAAAAGTAAATTTTTCCATTTTCCGTTTTTTTCGACCGAAAACGGAGACGGGTTCTGACTTTGCCGGAAAGGGAGAAAATTGGAAAAGAATTTTTTCCGACCCGCCCAGAAACGGAAAAGACAAAAAGCGCCCTGGAAAAAAATCAGTATTGGAAAATCGATTTTTAGATGGGATGCGGCTATCTCTCTGCCAGCGATCCATCGGTGTGGCAATTTTCCAAGGACGAAGACTGCGAACAGAAGCAAAAGAAATTCATTTGCTCCACGTTGCCAGGTAAGGCAAAATTTCATAAAACTTTAAAATTTAAACAAGGCGGATGTACCGACCCTCGAGGGCCACTGACGCAGCGTGTGTCACCTCTCTGCATTACATAACTATCTCGCGCACACTGATATTTGAAAGAAGCAAACAGTTGCTTTGTTATGAGACTTTTGTACGTATTAGGACCTTTATAACAGAAGCTTGGAAGTAGAGATGAGATATATTATTCAGCAATAGCGTCATATTCTACGTCATTAGTGGTGCTGTCATTAATAGGTTTTAGGAGTATATGCGTGTGCTATGTGAAGAACACCTTGGTTAGGCCGTACTCCCAAAGTTTTAGTCAAATCCGTCGACGCACTCAAGAGTTATGGCCAAAACAACTTTACAAGTTTTTGTCATCGATGGTGCTGTCATAGGTGGTTTCAGGGGGTTTCATACAAACTTGAATCTAGATTTGACCCAAGGTATCTCCACAAAAATTTCAGTCCTTTTATTTAAAAAGTTATGGTGCCGGCAACACACAGACAGTGCAGGCCACAGTCATTGACATGCGCCAGTGGCCCTAAAAATAAAACTATTTCAGACGTGCAAGAGCCAGTACACGAAAATGCCGACCTCACCTACTACTGTGATAACGTCCATGATTGCTACACAATTGGTGGCGACAGTAAGGAGAAATATTTCCAAAGTAAATGTGGAAAAATGAAAAGATTTCGTGCTGATGATACATAGAAGCCATGTCACGTGACCAAGCGCAGGAGTATTGCGCGAGCAAGTACAGCGGCGACCTAACGAGCATGCTAACTACACCGGCAATTGGCAAAGTGATCGCACTCGCACACCACAATCGCATGGCACACGACGACCGAACGGAGTACTGGATTGGCGTCCAGGCAAAGAAGGTAAAGGCGTAATCGTCAAAAACCAATAAATCAATGGAAGCCAAAATCTGCAGGATAACGGCTCCTACTTGTTCACTTGGCACAACGGGTGGTCCCTCCAGCAATCTTTGTGGGGACCGACGGAACCAGCGGTGGGAAAAGGCCTCGACAACCTCTGCGTGAAGCTTGTGCTTCGAGAGAAGAACCCTGGTATGGACGAGAACGGTGCCGATTGGCGGATCGAGGAGTGTTCTGCAAAATTGCCCTTCATATGCGAATACAATCAGGGTATGTTCAGCATTATTTAAAAAATCGCTATTATTGATTTATTGATTTTTTCAGATTTGCCTGACAATGTCAACTATCTTCGCAAGCAGTGCGAACCTGGCTGGATCGACACGGACATCGGCTGCTACCGATATTCGACTGCGGCCGGCGGCAACGGTCTTCCGAGCTCGAAGGAAATTGCTAATCCGGCTACAGCACTTTCAACTTGTTTTGTAAGCTTTGAACGTTGATTCATTGATTTGTTGATTTTTCGATTATCGATTTTTTCAGCAAAACAATAACACACGACTGGCCAGCTTTCACGATCTTCAAGAGATGCTGAACGTTCTACGACAGGCGCCGGTGTCAGACGATCAGAACTTCATCATTGGCCTGGTCCGAGGTGCAGCCGGTGAAGCTCCTGGTAGCTAGAGGCTTTATCACGTGACATAATAAAAAGAAAACAAACAATTTTTTGAACAGGCGAAGGCATTCAGTGGAGTGACCAAACGCCCGTCGACTTTGTTCGCTGGGCGCCCGGACAGCCACCGAACGGCGCCGACGATCTTGAGCAGATAATGTGCACAACCGTGAACGCACAAACGGGCTTGTGGTCGATGCAGAGTTGTTTCGGCTCGCAACGATCGTTCATTTGCATGCAACGAAAAGGTCCGGCTTGAATTTGACGCAAAACAACTGTTTAAAATCACAAAAATTTTTACTGAAATTTGAGTCAAAATTTTTGAATTTTTTTACCGTTCGCTAAATTTTGCATATTAAAAAAATTTTTTCCATAAATTATTTTGGCTAGAAATTTTTTATTTTAGACTATTTTTTCAACACTCACTGAGAGTTCTGCGTTCAGAAATTATTTTCAAGCTACATTTTTTCCAAGGTTTTTTAGAAAATATATTTTATGTAAAAATATTTATTTTTTATTGCACAACCTGTTTTTAGACGAAATACGCACAAAAACGGCAGGCAAACTTGGCAAAAACTT
>JAQGBB010002628.1:0-10564 GCA_034691745.1 Prismatolaimus dolichurus | reverse complement strand
TTGTACGCAATCAAAGAGAAGAAGGCAACATACGGTACGTACGCATGGAATACGTACGTACACAATACACGTACACATACATATATACGTACGTACACCGTACATGCGTACGTACACAATACACGTACACATACATATATACGTACGTACACCGTACATGCGTACGTACATACGTACGTCTGTAGAAACGTGGTACGTATACGTACGTACGCCATATATACATACGTACGTACTGTAGAAACGTGGTACGTATACGTACGTTCACCATATATACATGCGTACGTACTGTAGATACGTAGAATGGATACGTACTGACAAACATACGTACTACGCACTGCACGTACGTAATTTTACACACCATCAAATAAGCGCAAGTTCACTCACCATCGACGTTCAAGCTCGTCATCTCCTCCGCATCGACGTCCGCGTGATTCTGTGCAACATGTTTCTCAAGTCGCTGCGGTCGAAACGTCGAGAAGTCACAATGCTTGCACTTGTGAAGCGTCTCTGCAAAACGAGAAAAACGTTAACTCCAACGTACGCAGCTCTCACGGTTCCAATTCCGTAAGCTCTCTCTGACTCGGTCCCGCAACGATTAATGGAGTCAACCAAACAACTGTACATTCGAATTTTTCCACTTAAAGCCCCAGCGAAAGTGCAAGTAAGATACCCCGCCTTGTGTCCTTAACACTCACGTTCATGTGTCCGCAGATGATCGGAAAGAGCCGCCGCAGTTCGGAACACCTTGTTGCAAACTTCGCAGCTAATAACACCATTCCCATCCGTCTGCGTACGTCCCGTCGACGATTGACGTTTTCGAATCAGGGCGTCAGCGATATGCGATATACCATTCGCCGCACCGTGCGTCGGCGTCAGGAGACCATCAGCGGCCGAGCTGCTCCGCTCAGACGACTGAAGCGACTGGGGACTAATCTGGGTCTGGAGTCCCGACGAGGAGTACGTGTCCGACGAATGGGGACTGACGCCAAAAGCGAGCACACCGCCACCAGGGCCACTCAAGAGGTTTGACTTCTCCGCAAGCTCCTTAAGCCGCTCCGAGTAAAGAGAGTCGAGTTGCGCCTTGCTCGCCGCTCCGATGAAGCCTGATGGATTGGTTCGCCCTCCACCCGCGGAGGAAGACGTAGAGGAAAAGTTGCTGCCAGCAGCGAAGGGTTGAGGTAAATTCGAGGCGAGCTGCTTCGCGAGTTGCTGCCAGGCGAGCTCCGTCGGTTGAGCACCGGTGGTGCCCAGTGTCGAAGGCATCATCGGCGAGAAGGCGGTGCCGGGCACCGAGAAGACCGTGATGCCTGTTCCGCTCCGAGTCCGATCGGTGCTTGATGCGGAGGTCGGGAAGCCGTTCTGCAAACCGGGTGGACTGAAACCTGCAGCGGCGAGCATTTGGAGTTGCGCGGCGAACGCCTCGGGCGATGATGACGGGCCGGATGTGAAGTTACCGAGCGCTGCTTCGAGCGCTGTAGGTGGTTGATGGACGCGAGTTGCCGTGCTTGGCGGTTCTGTTTGACTGCACACATCGAACGCGTTTGATGCGACGTCCTCCGCGTAGATCTTCATTCCGTGCTCTTTCTGCACGTGCTGGATGAGCTTCCAGGCTGTTGGAAACTCGTCGCGGCATGTAGAACACGTGTACTTTGCCGGCTCTAAAACGACCGCAGTGTGAGAAGGGACAGCATTTTCACTATGTACAGTAGGTACTACATTTACAGCACACGCTAAAATCGAGTTGGCACGGTACGCTTCGATGAATGACGGTATGCATATTATGTGCATGACTGCAATAAGGATCGGTTGAATCGCTGCTCAGCCAGCTAAGCTGATGGAGAACAATACGTACTGCACGTATAAGTACGTACGTTCTTAAGTGTGCAAAACAAGTCCTTTCTGCTCGATCTGAGAACACCGATAACAATTTGCGCTACGTTCTATGTGGTAGCCACGTGCTTTACGTTTTTGGCTGTATAGCAGGTATGCAGTTCAAACATAGCGGCCGGATGGGACGTATTTTAGAGACTTCATATACGTCTATGTACGTATAATACGTACGTCCTATGCAAGTACGTACGGATGTTCTACGTACGTACGCCTCGCTAGTCCTCTTTCCTTCCTTTCCTGCTTGTGCATACGGTCCATTGCCCGTCCGCTCAAGAACGGCGAAGGACAGAAAATTTCGTCAATTTTTGACCGTCTATGTCACTTCGTTCGATTAGTTGACATGTCAACACAATCGGTTCGTCGCGCAGTGGAGAAAGAGTTAAAGAAATTTCGATTACATTTTTTCGATAAAACTCTCCCTCGTCACCTTCATCACCCCGAAGATTGGCATGTGGCCTGCCTGCCAGCGGTAATTGCTTTTGTTGTCGGTCGAGCTGGTAACAAAGCCTGTCGTTGAAAAACGCCCAAGCGAATAAAAAAACGAGCGATTAAGTTCGCTCTCGCGATAGCCTGCTAGCCGACCGAACCGGCCGGACCACAACTTGCTCGACTGATCGTCACTCCGTCCGTCAGTTGAACTCGCTTCAGTTTAGTCCAGTTGGTTGAGAATGTTGACACAGCTTTTTAAAATTCTCTTTGTCATCGTACACATATTTTTTGTTCACTCAGCGGCGGCAGTTCAGCAGTTTGTACGTCCACTGGTTTTTTACTCGAGTCTCACCTCACTCATTCTCAGCGGGTGGCGGATAGAGAGGTGAAAGAAAGAGCGGGGAGGTAGTGGACCGAAACATCGCTTTCTGCAGGACAATCCATTAAAAAAGTTGGTCCCATCGACTCGCCGAGCGTTGTGCAAGCAAAAACCATCAGCAGCCGCTGTTTATCGTTTTTCGATGTGAGAAAAAAACACGAGTCACTTATTACGTACTGTACGTACGTACACAGCATTCGGGCAACAGAAACAATGTGCTTTCCCTCAATACTTGTAAACCAGAGGAGACAAGCTATTGCTGTTCGAGCTATGCGATCTGCTACGTTTGCGTAAAACAGAAAATAAACACAAGAAGTTAGCATCGAATTGTTCCAATTAGTCCCCTTCAGAACGAGTAAATCGGCAAAGCATCTTGCCAGTTCAGCAAAAAACGAGGAAGTCACGTGATTTGTCTGAAGTAGTGCTACACGTAGAGACAAGTTTGTTTGGTGTTCTAGAATAGCTTCGAACACTCAACAGCTTGGAACAGTGTTCCACAAAATCGAAGTAGAACATAGTGCGCTATAATGCTCTTGATGTCAGCTAACTTTCGATTTTTCGAGGTGGAAAACGGCCGTCCGAACAGGAGACATCCTTTTGTTGCTCGCTGTAAACTGCTTGATGCGCCCCGCCCTCGAACTTAGTTCCGGAACCCAGCAAAGAAACAAAGACGTCTCGAATTTTTTAAACTTTCCCACCAACATCGTCCATCTGTTACCTCGTCGATGCGACTGAACTTTGGCCCTTCCCTCTGGCGTGTGACCACAAACTATCTAAGCAGCTTCAAAACCGCGAAAAGTTTTCAACAATCTTATTGCTTCTTTGTTTTCGCACGAAGAAATAAGCCACTATCACTGACAGTTAAATTGATTAACGACCGCTCGTCCTGCAGCCGGTCGGTGTGGCGGCATTAAGCTCCGATGTCACAAAGAGCGGGAGAGGCTTGCGAACTTATCTATCCATTGCACGAGGTGTCTCTTCTCGCACGTACAGTACGTAACATACCGTGATTCTCCTTACGACTCGTCGAGAGACTTCTGCCCGAGTGAGATTCGGCGGAGATTGCGGAAGCTTTTGTCGCTTCCGTCTGTCGTCGAGCGGCGAGCGGTTCAGAAATGCCGAGCCTGCGGCGATGAATGCCTCCACCCGCGGGCTCAAAGTTCTCTTTATCACAGCGTAACACCTAGAGCAGCATTCAGTCAGGCTGACTCCATTGCGTCAGTGGGAAACCGCACCTTGTGATCGATGAAGAGGGTTATGTCAGATAGTCGAAACTGCTTCTGGCATTGACCGCAGACGAGGGTATCACAACGCGCGTCGCCAGCGTCGATATCGTTGGCGAGCATGCTACTATCGAGGACTGTCTCTGCGCCTGCTGACGAGTCGAGTACAAGTGTCGCCGTTCCTGCAAGGATGAAACCAACTTCTAGAAGCTCAATGGTTTTCGACTGTACTATGGCGAGAGTAGTGGAATGCCCTCAACTTCCATCTAGCAGGGTCGCTTCGCTTGCACTCAGACACTGATTAGCTGCTTACAAACGCAAATTTGTCGATGCAACACACTTACACACTCATCGCCGACGGACATCGGCGTCGCGGAGAGCACACAGACAGACAGCTACGCACTAATTAATATTAGCATCTAAATATGTTCACATATGCGGAAGTTCGAGGAGCGCAACAGCGCAGCCTTACAAGCTATCTAGCTATTTAGCTGGTCAGCCTTCCTATCTGCCTGACTTTTGGCCTCAGCCTCTGTACACCCACGCTTCCGCTGTTAGGTAAGAAGAAAGTAGCCGCCTATATACCGTAACAGCCTTTTGCTATCGAAGATTCGGGTTCGAAAAGTGAAGCCAAACGAGATAGCCCTCTCGAGAAAGCATCCCTTGAGGAGTATAAAGCTGCTGTGCGCTCCCTCAAGACGTTAGCGAGGATAGCGGGCGAGGGCGATTCGACTAGTTTTGATAAAGTAGCTTGGGAGATGCACCAGGCTCGCGCGTAAACCACACGTCTCGTAACAACTGTCGACGCAATCTCAGCTCAGGGTTCGCGGGCGTGCCGATGATCAGAGGAGAATACTTCAGACGCTAGCTGTTGCTGCCCAATGCGGCGAGATAGTGAGATCTTCGAATGGATGCAAATACTTCTCTTCTCGCTCTCCGCAGGCGTGCGGTCGGCGGGCATCCCTCCTGCATCGTTGTGCACGTCAATTGAGGCAGTGCTTTTTTCGGAACGCCTGACGCATGTCCAACAAAGTTTTTGATCCATCCTCGAGTTGTTTTATGTACGTACGTACTGCAGCAGGAGAAACAATGGCGCGCGGATGCAACGAGCAGCATCGCATCCATCGACTTGTAAATGAATTACAGGCAATAGCCATCAGGCGGTTGGTTTGCGCTCGACGTAACGCCTCGAGCGCCGCTCGTTTGCGTGCTCCCTCCCCCTGCTAGCTAACATATATTTTGGGAAGACCGCAGGCCTGCTGCTGTTCATTACTCTTGTGGCTTTTTTTCTCCAGCTACAACTCTCGCGCTTAGCTTCTTATGCAATACAGCCCATTTTCTTCGCTCGCCCTTCGCTCTTCGATTCAGCATCGCGAAAGAAAGCTTTAGAATCTAGCTACATCTATACAGCTAAGATAACATCGAAGTGCCCCGACTTAGCATTTACTACAGCGACGCAAATCGGTGACGTTATCCTACTACGCTATCCACGTACGCAGTTGGACAACGTGTACGTACGCACGTACGTACGTACACACTATTACCTAAACGAGTTACACACTCAGGCGGAAGTTCGAAGACCGAGGACTCAGTTAAGTCAAAAGAGAAACCGGTCAACGGTGGAGGCTATCTTCTGTGCCATCTTGCGTGTCCCCCTAATAGCCGAGTGGTCTCGCCCAACTCGATCAATCGAAGTTGCGTAACTCGTTCGGTGTTCGACCCGAAGCTAGCTAGCTGCATGGACGCTGGCGCAACCGAGCGTGTATGCGTACGTACGCTGCATGCACATCAGACGTGAAGGGGCTAGCTGGCTGTCGAAGTTCTAGCTGGGCTGCAAAGCGGAAGACCACGCGCTCGCAGGCCGAGAAAGCTGCTCGCTGCTGCTAAACTCTCCACACCATCTGCCGGCCTGCATCGACGTCGAAGCAAGCGAACGAAACAAGCAGTTGCCGAGTAGCAGCTAGCCTATGAGCCTCTAGACCGACCGATGTACATTGCGTAACGTAGACGGACGGACGGACGCATGCATGCGATGTCAGTCAGCGCTGCGACACGCCAAAGATGCAGCATGCATTAGCCGCACGGTATGCCCGCCGCCCGCCGCACCGCAACATAATGGAATATTTCATAGGTCAGTATCGATCAGTCCACAAATGTGGTTTGCGCCGAGTGCACGCAACGTACGTACGTCCGTCCGTCCCCCGCTTCGACTCGGTGTGGCCGATAATAAGTCCTTGCGCGTTTCTCCCGCTCTCCCGGACTGGACGCCCTACGCTGCCCTGGCTAAGTTTCAGCTTCGATGGATGGAGAAAGAAAGAAATGAGAAGAGCGCAAAATGCATGCAAGACGGAGTAGCTCGGCAACCGCCCGGCCTGGACGCACTGGCCTGCAAGCAGCGGGCGGGCGAGCGCCGCTCGACAACAAGCTGATTACATAGGCGAGGGCACCCGACCGGACCATTAGTGACTGGCGTGCGGCATGCAGCCGGCGAGTGAGGCTAGCACACTAAGCAGCAACTGCAAAGGACCTTCGAGGTCGCAGTGGCCGGCCGAGCAGTTCCGACGGATGGATCCGCTATCCTCTAATGATGTCGTACGCAGATTTTATGCTCCATTTAGAGCGGCTCGACCGCACCACAACAAACACTCGCGTCTTCTTTGGTAGCCCAGCAGCGTGTAGGAAAATGACTCGGAGGCATGCAGTGGACAGATAGACACCGCGTACCCGCAAATTGGCCACTCGGTGCCGTAAGAAACCAGTACAACCACTAACTACTCAGGGATGATCCACTGACTGACTGGGAAGCCAAGCTAAGTCACCCACTCATGAGCTTAGAGCTGACACCCATAACGGTAGCTGCTCGCTAACTAGCTGGACGCACAACAGGTCAGCGGGTAACTTTGAAGTTCAGTGGACGCTAGTCAGCTGAATGCAACTCATGTACGTACGTACGTGTACTGAGGGGTCTAGGGGACCGCTGCGTGCGGACGGTTTTCATCGCCGCTGGATGATAGGGCGACGGCAGAAGTGAAGCGAAGCGAAGTGCTCAACGTGTGACAGTTGGTATCGCTGCACTTATCGGGCCGACATTCGCCAGAGGCGAGCGAGTCAGTCAGTCCATTCGCCTATATTTTCTCAACTTTTTCATGGCCTGTATTTTTTAATTTTTCAACCGTCGTCATTATCCCGACCGATTTAACACACCAGCACACCGCTGGTTGCGACGGACCCGTCCACACGCCCAAAGACAAAACGACACCAGTCATCACACCGCGTATAACGAACGGACCGTACGTCAGTCACTCACACTAGAAGGTAGTGCCTATTTGTTTCAGCCCTTCCGAGATGCATTTCTTTCTCTTTTTTCCTTCACGTTCTGTTTTTTTGCAAACTTTTAGTACGTACAGTACGCAGGCGCACGACCACGAAACCAGTTCATTGCTTGTGCCAGGCGAAAAATGCGGCGTTTAGGACTGCCGATCGCCGTTGGTGCCGCGACAAAACTCTGCATTTAGTGCGTCCCCACACGATAGACGCGAGAAAGACTGCGTGCAAAAACGCAGTCACCACTCGAGTGTGTCGATCGTTCGACTGAAAATGGCAGCAACATGCTCTGGCGAGCGAACGATGTGCGACAAGACGAGGGCCACCATCTACTCACTCTTCATAGTATACCGACGATCTACGATCCTGTCTACGGTGCATTATCGTCACGTGGTGCAACGAAGTCGCCTGACTAGAGTTCCTTTCCCGCTGGCTACACGCCGACAGACACAACATCCACACAACAGTCGAGCATGCAGTTCCGATATGTCACAGGTCAGCAGCTCCGGAGATGTTGAAGAGATAACGCCCCCTTGCCGGTCGCCACGCTGCACTCACCCTCAGCACACCTTGAGAACGCGATTCTAGCAGCTTGCAAGTCACTAGCTAGTGCGAGCACCTGGGGACTAGAAAAAACGCGGCTTCCTTTTATACGCGCTGGTCGCATCGAGGCACGAGACAGCGAGCCGTCTAAGATTATTCGCGCGTTGCGTAAGCCTCCTCGCCGGAACTTAGTACGGCGCGTGATCTGACGGTCAAGATTAGCCGCTACGTATACGAGAACACGCACGCTGCGCATGTGACTGAACTACATAGCCGGCTAATCAGTCTCGACTCGCGGTGAGATAAAAATAGCAATGCAAAAGTAGCAGTAAGTTGCAACCTCGCTCGCTAGACGAAGATGTCAGCGATCGACTACGATAATAGAGTTGAAAAGAAAAAATGAAATAGTAGCAATAGAGCAGACCACCTCAATTATATAACACACCACGTTTGACATCAAGTTGTTTGACCCTACCTACGCGGACCTGCTCAGTTTGTCTCCCCCCGCTCTGTGAAGTCCAACAATGGTGGTCCTGGCTCCTGACGGTCAGGCAGGCCTCATGAAAAATAGTTCGACAACAACCTCGAGCGACAAAACGATGACTCTGCTGTTGCTCAATGGAGTGCAATTTGGTTAAAAACGCACGACTTTTTCTGGCCTCGCTCGACACCAGGACGGCGAGGAGAGGACGTTGGCATTCTCCCGTTCGTCCGTCCGTTCGCAATCATGCATGGACATATGGACAGAACGTACGTACTCGTAGTGACGAGTGAAAACCCTCTTTTTTAATGACGATTTCAACGACTTTTTGCTGCGGCCTCCCGCGCGCCCGCCCACGTGCACGGACTGACTGGTCAAGTCAAATGAACGTGCGTGTCTCCTACGTACTGTACGTATGCGAGTGACGGACGACGAGAGATATTTAGACGTCACCTTGAACGAGGTTTGGTGAAAAATTTCCCTTCTTCTCGACGGACGGACGCTTAGTGGAAAAAAATTCTAAATAGCCTTTGGTTACGAAGAGTGGGCAGGCAGGCCTGCTGTCGAAGTTCGTTACAAAGAAAAAAACGCGCAAGACTCTTGACTGCTGAAGTGGGACACTAAAGGTCACGCAGGACAGAAGAGACGTCCTTCTTCCTTCCAGAATGGCAGGAAGAAACGAAATGAATTCTTCGCCTGCAACAGCTCAACGCTCCCTTCATATGTCAAAGTGCTAGAAGAAGGGAAGGGGTGTGGATCCTCGACCGTTAACTACCCAATGGTCAAAAAAGATCTATCTCGCCTGCGATAGAGACTTGAATGACTTACCGCCGAGTCCAGTTGAAGGCTGATTTATGTGCTGCGGATTCTCCTGCTTTCTACGCGACATAGCGCCGGAAGACGAGCTGATGATCGATCAGCTGCTCGAGTAATGATTGCGTAACGTTGTCGATGACGACGACCCGTTTCAACGTCGTGCACGCGAGAAGCATTTACCACGCATCAGAAATCACCTTGGGAAAGGGGAAAAAGTGTCTACATACTGTACGTAGCTGCAGGCTAGCTGAGCTCACCGGGAGAAAGGTCAGCTAGTAGCGTAGCACTTTACAGCTATGCACACGACACGTCGTTTCCTTTGTTTAAAGCGACAAGTTTCGCTCCACTCTTTGGTTCATAACGACGACGGAATACCTGGAAGAAAGAGGACCGAGATGCGGATATTATACAAAAGAAAATAGATCAGAAGATCCGCATACTATGTTACGTCACGGTATAACCGAATTTCGTCACCATAATGAGGTTCAATCACGTTTTAGAGTGGAAGGATAGATGGACATTGCGATGGAAAAAGAGATAGATTCAACGACAGTACGATCAAAGCTCGGCGGCTTTCTAGCATGCATAAGATGTAGATTAAATTAGGAGTCGCCAGGCTTTTTAATTAGTTTCGGCTTCGCTGCTTCGGGGCTTGTAAGTTACAAAGATAGATTCCCGCCTGACTTCGGACCGACAACAACGATAAGTTCCGCCTCGCTCGACTAGTGAGGTCAGCACGTAGGAGATCCGTCATCTTCCATGGAACACGTGTGCGCGTGCAAACGAGTGACAAACAACTCGTTTGCTAATAGGCTAAGCTACGTACTTGAAATGATCACACGATACAATGCCTGTTAGCTAGGTACCATATGTAGAAAAGCAAGAATGTCCACGCACGTACGTAACGTACCGTACGCATAAAAAATCACGTGCACGTACAATACGTACTTACTCGACGTTGTTGCGATAGGTAAACCCGCGATTGTGGTGGCGCTCCCGCACCGATGTAGCTCTTCGCCGTAGATGAAATGCGAACGACTGAGAGAACCGTATTCCGAAACACCTGTCTTTATCTATCGCTGTTGGGAGTCAGTCTCTCGTGTCGCCCGTCCGTCGCTACCGTGCAGCGTTGCTAGTATTTGCCTCCGAGCACAAATGAACGGAAAATAAAGTCCAGTCCCCAGTTTAGGGAAGAAATCCGGACACGTGTAGAACGCGCGCCTCGTCGTCTCTTGCGAGCGACCGCCTAGTGATGTTCGAGTAAGGGCGATCCTGAAGAAGAGAACGGCATTCGCTAAACTGCTCATCAAACGGGCGAATTCATTCAGTCAGTCATTCCGCTGGCGACGTGGGCCAGAAGATGGAAAAGATGACTTCGTCGCTCTCCTTCTCGCCATGTGCGACTCTTTAGAAAGGGAGAGAAATTAAAGTCAGAGAATGACGTTTTTTGCTTCCAACACACTATTATGAGCCGGTCGA
>JAQGBB010002627.1:0-10566 GCA_034691745.1 Prismatolaimus dolichurus | reverse complement strand
CACTTTATTTTTCCAAAAGGACTTTAGGTCACTTTATTTTCTTTTCGAGTAAAGTGACCTAAACTCCAATAGCGCCATTTGCCTTCCTTCCATCGCAAAAATTACTCCCGTTGGCCGATTGAATTCTTACGCACGAGACAACCTATAAATTGCGTCTAACCCACTATTACTTTTGTAGCAGAACGCACAAAACTGAATCTTTCTTGAATTTCTAGCGAAGAACTGCTCGTCTGGCTGTTTTAACAATTTTATCACAAATCTACTACAAACTTTGCAATTCACTTGTTGTTTAACCTAGACCAGTCTGGTGTGCTATGAATGGTTTCAGTGTGTTTACCGCTAACCAGTGCTCTACGTTCTGTCTGCCTCCTTTGCCTTAGTTTTGTTACTGTTTATAGCAAACCAGAGTTCTCGCATCGATGTTTAGATAAATAACAAGTGAATTCAAGCAACCTAATTTGTCTGCTCATTCAAAAACCTTAGAGTTTTCCATGTTGGGGAAATCTTGTACATATTTGAAGAGCGAAAGTTGGATAAAACTTGGGCTTTTAAAAATCAGTTTTTGTGCAACTGTTTCTCTTCCAATATAAACCTGAGTACCGAAGACATCGCAACGTTGCTTCTCCTCAATCAACACTAATTTTTAACTTTTGTAACAGTAAGTTAATACGAGTAAATGCGAAAAAATTATAGGTTTAGTGATCGCAAACGTCAACGTATATACTTGTTTGACTACTCGTATGAAACAGCATTTTGCAAATTGTGCCCGTATGCCAGCAGAAATTTTAGAAATAGATAGAAAAAAAGCTTTAGCAGAGAGCCCGAGTTAGCACTTTTAAACAGGTGTGATTTCTAGCCATTCGAGCTTGTGGCAAAGGTCGTATAATTTTGGACGACGGTATAATTTTGCTGAGCATCTTCCGAAATCAATTTTAATAAGCTGTTCATGTGGATTACTAATTTGCATAAAAAATTTACTGCACTCACGAGCAATATTTATTCACCATTTTAATGCTTACTATTCATAACCACTCCGAATCTAGTGCTGACCCAATCAGCCATTTCCCCAATCAAAAGCATCCACCAGCCAGCATATGGAATTAACAAATATGTCGACAAATACCACTGCTGCGGCTATTCTGCAACTTATTCAACAGTTTTCACTACGCAGAAAAGAAATTTCTTGCTGCGATGTGGTGCAGCTCTCGTTGAAGTGATTGTGAGCTACCACCTCAGAATTTCAAATTTTTCTCACACAAAACGTGCAGCAGCATTTTTAGCGGCTAGTTTCATAACTTTCAGGGAATGTCTAGATAGTTTCAGAAAATTAAACCGTAGGTGGCGCTGAAAATTTTCGTTTTCTATAGTTGTTTTCTAAACTTTATTAGCAAAACAAAAATTAACAAAAACAATTGTTTTGGACATTAACAAACAAAAACAAAACAAACGTTTGTTACGTCTCTGAAAAAAAACAAAGTTCAAATCCTTTAGAAGAAAACACTATCCCCAGGATTAGATCCCTAATACCCATCTTCGAAATGGATGATGCGGTTCATCTAAGGTATCAAACGCAGAAACCGCATCACGATCGGCTGCTTAAAGCTCGAGAAAAGTTGGAGACAGGCAGACGCACACACAAATGTCACCGCATGAGCCGCACTGCGTGTTACGTAGTGAACTAAAAAACGCGAGCCCAATTTGGCGCCCACCATAGTACACATTTTCCGTCGCGCTCTTGTCGAAAAAGTATACAACCCCCGAACCACTACCATAAGCAAGTTTTCATCTAATAGTGGCAAGTTGCCAACTTGCCAATTGTACACCTGCGCTACTCACACCGTCGGCTTGTTACCTCACGACCACCTTGTCGTCGGCAATTGTACACCTTTTGTCCGCGGAGGTACAGGGGAATTGGAGATACGGGGGATACGACGGATAGGGCATAATTTCAGAATGAACAGTAAGCATTCCCTTTTGGCTCTTGCTCATTGCCGGATGCAAAAAGAAATTAAACGAAATGGCTAGCTTTCTTGTACCTCATCGTTTCTCTCGAGTCGCTGAAGGGCAAATCCAAGGATGGAGTAGAATTTTCCGCTTTGCGTCCCCGGCTCGTTGCTGTTGATACCGTTTCGCAGTAGGTCGACGCCTTCTTCGAAGCGACCGTCAACATTCCCAAGCAGCAAGCGGCCAAGATGTACTGAAGCGACGCCGTTCATGGGAGCTTCATCCAGCACCTTTACAAGCGAATCGGAAAAGCCGGAAAATCATCCTGCCTTCCCAGGCAAAAAACAAGCGGAAATGTTTCAGACACAAGAGGCAAGTAGACATGATTTACAAAAAGGTAAAAACTAACAAAAACACATTTTTGTGGGGGCTTAACCACCCATTACCATTAGCAAGTAGTAATTTTTCCGGCCGACTTTTATTTTCGGTTTCCTCTCCGTTTCTGATCAGCCCGGAAAAATTGTCTTTTTTCCTTTCCGTATCCGACAGGGTCAGAAAAAAATAATTTTTCCGACTTCAGCCAGAAGCATACTAAAAACTTGCGCCGCAGGCAAAAAAATTACAAAATCCGTTCCTAAATGGTGTTTTCGAATAGCCTTTGCACGTTGGTGTATGACGTCAAAAAAATGACGCCGAAGGCAGAAAAAAAGAATTTCTGACGTTTTTTAATAAAATGTTTTGTTAAAGAGTCAAGTAGATAATTTTGACAATGGACACTACATAATCTCCATTTTCTGAAGTTGCGCCCCTATAAGATGTAGTATTCACGCGCAAGAAAACAAGGTCAAAACTTGATAGAAACCGGACACTGCGACGAAAGCATTGTCTGAAGTGCAGCGAAAATAGCTAGAGTACACCCAGCGCATTCTGTGCTTTCAAACAGGCCCAGGATCGCCACTGAGTGGCAGCGTTGCGCAGCTCAATGTGGTTTAGACCGAAGGACAAAAAGAACCAATTTTTGAAAGGGTTTTGTGATTGTTTTTAACTATTGCTGACTTCGGCAATACCTAGAGTACAATCTACCTGCAACTACGAGCAAAACAAGTTATTGCTCATCCCTTAGACCAAGAAATGCGTTCGCAATTTGGTTTTATACTAAATTAGAAATTACCTACTTGACTCTTTAAAAAGCTTTGTTGAAAAACGGAACAATTTGTCGTTGCTTTGAAGAACTTTTTTCCGTTTCCTTTCCGTTTTCGAGGATGTCGGAAAAATATTTTTTTTCCGGACCCCGACAAAGTGCACTTTTTTCCTTCCGGAGAATTTCCGATAAAACCACCATTGGCAAGTTGTCTTCCACCATTCGCAAGTTGGCAACTTGCCAATGGTAGGCCTGTACTGTTCACACCGCGCGCTAATTTCGGTGGCTCGGATATAAAGTGGATGCGGGCGTAAGGGCGATAGGCGCGATAGGTTGGGGATATGAGGATAATCCTCTTTTGACCACTTAGCTATGCATTTTACGCGCTGCAAGGTGCAAAATAATAAACAAATTTATTAGCTTTTTAATACTGTAAATTTTTCAAATAGTTAATATTACGTTTTGAAAAACTTTCTTAGCTTCGGCGAATCTCCAAACTTTCATGAGCGATTGGCCGAGTTGATTTCGTATTGAGAGACGCGTTTGCATGTCAAGATTTGCCTTGGTTGAGAGCAGACCTTTGAGAAGTGAGATCGCATACGTCACGTCGTCTAAAAAGAAACGCAAAAAATTATTTTTGAGCCTTTCAGAAGCGATTCCACATACCTACAGTGACACATCGGTCGAGATAGACGTCGATTGTTTCCAGAAGTCTTTCATATGAAAATTCGTCGCCGAATTCTATTATTATCTTGTATGCGATAAGCATTTGCTCGGTCGTGCCAGCTGCGGGATTATTGATGAGATATCGAGTGGTATTCCTTGTGTTCGGTGTTAGCGGAAAGCTGAGGGCGATAGTCTTTAGCTTTCGCAAACCATCGAGAAGGGAGCCCTGCGCGGCAGCATCGATGTAAGTGTCTTTCGAATAGGATCAAACTAATTGAAATACCAGGTTCTCTAGCTAACAAACGATTCTTCCACTGTTTATCAGTTTTTCGCATATTTTTTATTTTAATAACAAAAGTTTAAATGGAAAAATTTCTAACTTAAAAACAGCAAAAAACTATTTTTTATGTCAAAAGATTGATAAATCTAGAAATTTTCTGAAGGGGCAATGTCCGCGATTTTAAAGGTTCTTACTGCAATATGTATTTTGTGTATTTGGCGGCTAAATTTCAAGTCAAGGCAACAAAAAATGCCACTAGTATCGAAGAGGGGATTCCAGAAAAAAGGATCAGAATTAAGGGATTTTTCAAAAAGAGATTTGGAAAAGGGGATTTTTCAAAAATCTTATTTAGGAAATTTCAAAAATCTCATTTAGGAAATTTCAAAAATCCCTTTTTCAAAATTCCTTAAAGTCAAAAATGGAGCATACATAGCAATCACCCACAGCATAACGGCAGATCAAAGCGTACACTTCAAAATGATTATCGAAATGTAGATTTTCTATCAAAGAAAGGACTTTTGAGAAGGGATTTTGAAAAGGAGTTTTGAAATATGGAGTATTGCCCATAAATTGAGATAGGGATTGTTTCGAAAAGGGACTTTTGTTATTTTAATTTAGTGTCTTAAAAAAAATTGAAAAAGGAAATTCTGAAGTTTCCTAATTAAGGTATTTTTGAAAAATCCCTTTTTCCGGATCCCTTTTTGAAAAATGTTTTTTTCCGGATCCCTTTTTGAAAAATCCCTTAATTCCAATCCTTTTTTCTAGAATTCTCTCTTCCATACAAGTGCCAAAAGTTCTCTTTAGCCTTCATCAGTACCATTTTAACGAGTGCATTCGCTTCGTCGAGCATCGTCTCGATGTTACAGCCATGATCGCGTGAACACTGTCGAGCGACGAAATCTTGCCAAAAGGTCGGCGACAGTCGACAACGTATGGCCGGATATACAGAGACATTATGCTGCAGCGAAAACGTCGATAGCCAAGTTAGTGCGGCTACAGCAACAAGAGGTATATTTTGAAACAAGTCCGACGTGCCGATTCGTACTTCTGCTTACAAATGGTTACTTTGTAAAAAATATGACAATTAAAAAAATTTCGGGTCAGAAACTTTTTTGCTTTGTTTGGAGTTAAAATAGGTTTCCTATCATTCTGGCTAGGTAAGCTCGAATTTTGATTTGAACCTTTCGGCGAGCGAAAAAGTTTATATTTTTCGCTCAAAAATGTCAAAGACAGGTATTTTCTGCAAAACAAATTGCAGAAAGGACTAGGACTCTAAACACTGTCCAGGACAATCGCCAAAAACAAATAAAAAACAAAATTTTTATTGTTTTTGCCGATTTTAGAATTGATTTTATTTTTCGGCGCCGTTGAAAAATTTGTTTTGTTTTTGTCTGTTGTGCCTCCATACAAAAGGGCTTTTGTAGCAAATTGTTCTGTAGCAAGAGAACCACTACTCGTCGAAAACTCGTCGGATTTTAAATAGGAGAAAATTTTGAAGCGTCAGTGTCTGTTACGCTAGGTTACACAAACACACTTGCTTCGTTTTCGAGTTGAACTGGTTGTCCGTTTGGGCGTGTTAGCCTTACGACAATTCTGTCTTTCCCTCCACCTTCGGCATGGGCGCGGGCTCCTGGGACGAGAGCGACTCTACCTGGACATGCGCCGATCACGTGAATGAGCAACAGAAGAACTGAGTTGCAGTGCAATCGTGCAAGTGGACAAGCACCCACATTAGCGCAAGCCAACCATAGCCACAGAGCTTTCATGGCCACATTTTCTTCGACAGAAAATGTTTTCCTAAAAGAACAAAAATAATGAAATTTTTAATAAAAACGTCACACAGGATGCATTGACCAATATATATATGCAGATTGAGATTGATTGATATATGAAGATATATATATTGACCAATATGCAGAATTTTATGATTGGCCAATATGTGCACAAATGTTAGCTACATATTTGCAAGAGTAAATACGAATATCAGTTGCGGAAAACTCTGCTCTTGTTAGGTACTATTACCACAACGATGGGAACAGCATTCGCTTCTCGTGATACACGGGAGCTTATTAATTATTTAGCTATTGTACGCCGCCAGCAGCACTCGCTGCTATGAGCGAGGCCCAATCAATACGTAATCACTTGATAACACAAACGCGTAAAAATTACGACCACTTCATGATGTATTAAGAAATGCGGGGTCTGGGGGCGCAGATGAGACTTTATTTAGCGGACCAAATAAGCTAAATTTGTGTTTTTATTAGGTAATCAACCACGCTGAGTCGATCTAAGTGAAATAACCTGATCCACAAACTAGTTTTGCGTCAAAAACGTAGCGTTCCTTTCACGTCGTAAGCACACTTCTCATGCGCTGTATCATTTTTATGTCAAACGAGGGCGCAAAATCACCGGCATAAATGCGTTTGGCTGCTGCCAAAAACACGCATAGCGAAATTTCACCCGAAATCCAATCCAAATGATCCCATCTACATTTGTTCTAGGCGTGGAAGCAGGGGGCTTTGCCTCCCCCCGCACCCCCAATCCGGGGGTAATTATAAAGAATTGGGGGAAGGACGAACGGGGGTCGAACGGGCGGGCAAACTAATTGGGGAATCCTATAGCGAAGTGTCTAGTTGTCCTAAGCGTGCGGGCGGGAGTTTCGCTAGACCCCCCGAGCTGCGATGATTATAAAGATTGATGTGTCATGTGACCGATTTTCGCTTCGTATGCGTTCCGAATTCTCGAGTTCACATCACGTGAAAATGTTTCCTCAGCAAAGCGGCGGTCATGTGAGGATGTCTTTTGAACATTTTGTAACGGCGGGATGCCTTTTCAAGTTTTTCAAATTTTTCCGCGGAAAGTTTCGAAGTTGTGTGAAACTTCCACGGCAACGTATTCTATGCTCCCAGAAAAACTGCTGAGACGCAATGCGTAAACGCGAAAACGTGTGTTTTACAGTTCTGCGCAAATCCGTGCTCGTTTCAGAAAATTCTGACAGTTTGCTAGCACCTCACTAGTGTTCGGGATTGACTTTTTCGCAAAGTCGGGATCAGGATCCAGGATTGGTTTGAGAATGCATAGTTTATGATGTCGAGGCCTAATGATATCCCATGGTGATTTACCATACCTATTTTTTAAATAAGATAAGGTAGGGGCGGCTAATTATGGACAAATTTTAGCTACGCTATGTTACGGCTAGCTAGCTAGCTAGCAAGGAGTCTAGCTCGAAAGTCTCCATTGGCCAAGCCACGGTTGGGAGAGAAAAGTTATCGGACTGAACGTGTCTACGCGAGAGCGGCGTGTCGGGCCCAACTGATGCGTCTATCGGGCATGGTGCCCCCTCCCAAGAAGGGGGCCGATTTATCGAAATCGACTGCGCCTAATTATGGACACTTGTATTTGGAAGCGTCGTGTGCGCGACAGAGTAAACACCCAACGCTGTGCGAGAGCTCAAATGAACGCCCTTCGTCTCTACTTTCAGAATCTATATTGATCTCCTCATTTAACTCATCCAATCCAGAAAAACTTGAGGTCGACGTTTACGTTTGAAATCACTACTTTTTAACGTAAAAGTCGGAAAACGTAATTAGGGAATCGACTTCACCGCGATCGCGGAATTTCAGACTAGAGAAAGATCACGAAATTTTGCATTATATCAAGGATTTTGCGCGGAAACAGCTGTGTGGTGCCGAGTGTTCTGGCAACATTTGATATAGAATTTAGTCAATTTGCATTTGCTAACGGATTTGAGGTAGATCTACACGACCAGATGTGGTCTGCGATGTGAAAATAAGGTCTTTTCACAACTCTTATATGGCAAAAAAGCTGTCGCCGAGGAAAATCGCGGAATTTACGATTTTTCTCGGGAAAAAAATCGCGGAATTCGCTCAAAATTTTCGCGGTAAAATCGATTCCCCAAAGACCACATTTTGACCCTTTCCCTTGAATTCAGGTGATGATTCCAATATCTCTCTACGTGACGATCGAGATCGTGAAACTCGGACAGATATTCTTTATCACCCAAGACGCCGAGTTGAAACATCGTGAAAGCGGAAAAGAAACGCAGTGTCGTGCCTTAAATATTCCCGAAGAGCTTGGTCAGATTGCTTATGTGATGGTCCGTTGTTTTTTGCTTTAGTGTTTTACTCTTTCTATTTTGTTTCTTTTCCTTTTCAGTGCGATAAAACGGGCACACTGACCGAGAATCAGATGATCTTCCGACGCTGCACGGTCGCATCGACGGATTACGAGCCATTTACGACAAACTCGCACGCGGAGCAGCATGGCTTCACGTCTGGGGTAGGGGCAACCACATCTTCATAGATGGCGCCAGTCTGTTAGAATTGTAAAGCTATGCAATGACCTTAGTCCAGGGGCAGGCTGTCCAGGGGTCAAGGGCCACAGTTGGTCCTTTGGGCCAAAAATTTTCTATCAAAAATGTTTGTTTGGTATTTTTTTATGTTCATGTGTTAGAAGTGGCCCCCAAACCCAAAAATTCTGCCCACCCCTGCCTTGGTCAATGCCAATGCTATTCTCTGATTCTGCTACTCCGTTTGGCGTTCTGCGATTTCTAGACGCGAATACATGAAACAGCGAAGGACGTGAAGGCGAATCCTGAGCTCAAGCAGCTTCTTCTCTCGACAAGCGATGACTTCCAATCGGGCAAACTGCAATCGCATAAACGTTTGATGACGACTTTCGAGTTCTTCGTCAACCTGGCAATCTGCAACACGGTTGTCGTTTCTGCACATTCGCATGCGAAGAAGGTCGGTACTCTCCCAGCTTCGCAAAGCCTTTCACATCGGAACTAAGCAGATAGGGGCCATACATTTATGACGTCAAGTAAAAATTCGAATTTTCTGACCCCCTTCCCCTACGTCACGGGTTTTTGGATACTTATAACGCATAAAATCACTTTCGGCCGGATCCCCTCCCCCTGAAACCGTGACGTCATACATGCATGGCCCCATACAAAAACCGATCGAAAATTAAAATTCAGAACATGGCAAAATGAGGTTCAAAATTGAAAACTCGTACCCACTGGGGGTCGTTCGTAATTTACGTAAACGAAAAACTTGAATTTTTTTACCCTCCTCCCTCCCCTATGTGAACAAATTTATGTGTGAGGGATAGGCTATCTTTTACACATGATGTCATGTTTGGCCCGACCCCCTCCCCTTGTAGCCGTTTACGTAAATAATGGATGACCCCTTACCTAGTCGTCGCATATTCCGCTATATGATTGTTAGGGTCATATGCGATTGGAAGTGACTTAGATGCCAAAGGCTAAAGCATGATTTAGGAGGAAAGCCACGAGAGCGATCCCGTGCCCGACTGTCTGGTTGCACCAAGTCCATTGCCTCTGGAGTTGCCTTTGCACCTCGACAGCGGCGTTGCATCGCTCGAGTCGACTGTGTCGTCGTGTGCGACGATGTCGACAACGATTTCAAGCAGAAGCAACTCGAGCATAGCGAAAAAGCCACCCCATAAACTGCCGCCACTTGCGGAAGAACCCACTTTGAAGACAGCTGCGACGTTTTATGAAGCCGAATCGCCGGATGAGTTAGCTCTCGTATACGCTGCAGCTGCGTACGGCGTTAAGCTTCTCAAACGACAACCAAACTACGTTAGCGTTGCACTTCCAGGTATCTGCGAAGTTTCAAATTCGGACACATTTACTGAAAATACGATAAAATAAAATATAAATTATAAAAATATAAATGCATATTATAAAATTATATATATTATAAAATTATTTAAATAAAAATAAAATAGAATAAAAATAATCAAAAAGAGTCAATTGGATTTTGAATTGACTTCGATTCGAATCATTTAATCCTTTAAAAGGCATCGGTCTGATTCGTTTCGTTTGAGCTTTGAGCTCCATTTCATTGGATTCAGTTTAGATCGATTAGATTCAACTCAGAAGTTCATTGAATGTTGATTCATTGAGATTATTATTAAAGAGTCAAGTAGGGAATCGGATGTATGCCTGCAGAAAGAGTTGGACAATCGCTCTGAAATTTGGCATGAAGATGCAGCTAGGGTCCCTCAGTAGTCCTCCCTAAACTCACGCTTTTGAAACAACCTCTGTCTTAATGGCGCCATATGACCCTGATCATGGTTACATGAGAAATTTTTACAAAATCGATCAGCGCGACTACAGTGTTGTCAAAGCTGTGACACGCAGCTTAGCATGCGTTTTCAAACAAGCCCAAGACGTTCACGGGACGATTATTCCGCGCCTCGCAAAGTGGTTCAGACTGTAGCAGAAATTTAGCTAAATTTAGTTAACTTTCAAAGCTTCGCGTTAACGTTTTCGCTTGTTTAAAGAGTCAAGTAGGTTTACAACATTTTTTGCTCTAACTTCCGATGTAAGCAAGCGAGATGGCTCATTTTTTGCAGTTATGTTCCCTAGTCCAAAACCCGTGTGACCGGCGAAAGTGGTGTTCGGGAACGCTTTGCTCACCGAGCAGGCGGCGCCAAAGGGCCCACTGTCACATGATCAATAGCTTGTTTTACTTAACCAGTTTGC
>JAQGBB010002626.1:0-10566 GCA_034691745.1 Prismatolaimus dolichurus | reverse complement strand
GTCAGTAGCCCTTGAGAATCGGTTACATCCGATTTGTTTTGCATCTTGCGTAGTGAGCAATAGGAGGATGCTACTGGTCAGACTGAAACTATCCCCCTATTCCCTTATCCTCCCCTGCACGCAAGTTTTTTAACGCAGTGGCCCGCATTCAAAACGTCATTCGCGTAAGCTGCACGCTGTAGCATACAACGTTGTGAACACTAAGTGTTCCAAGCTGCTCCAGAGTGTTCCACCTTGTTCCAGAGTGTTCTCCCGGTTCCAGAACATTTAACAAAACCGCCGGGCTGTTTTTTGGTTTTTCCAAGATGCCATTCGGCTTTGCCGACTTTACTTGTTGGTGCAGACTCTGTCGTACAAAATCATATCGTAGCATCGAGACTTAAGGCTTACAATCAACAGCTATTTGTTTGAAATAAATGGTAGAACGTAACGATTTCAACCCAGACCGTCGCAAGGTTCTTTCCACGGACATATACCTTCATTGTCGCACTTGATATTGCAGCAAGGCTCTTCGTATGGTGAGTCTTTGAAAACGCGGCGACAGTGAGCGCTACAGTTTAGGTGCAAGTTTCCACAACGTGTTGACGCATCTTCTGAAAGAGATTTTGAATTATTCATAATCAATGGATGGCAATGCTGAATGGCATTTTGCCGAAACACAAAAACGTTAAAGTGGTTTTGCGAACTATTTTGGAACACCACGAAACACTGTGGAACACGCTGCTGGAATACGGTCCACGTTTCCGTATCATGGTGCTTTTTAGGGTTACTGACGCACGTCAGTGACCCTATTGCCGTGGGCCGCGTCTGTCCGTCCGTCTGTGTGTCTGCGCCATAACTTTTGAAATAAGGAGGCTATCGGGCTGAAATTTTTTCACGGGTACCTTAGAGCAAACCTAGGTTCAAATTCTTATACGGGCTCTGGAAACCACATATGACAGCACCATCGATGCCAAAAAATGTTTTAAAGTGGTTTTGACCATAACTTTGGACTGTGTTAACGGATTTAGCTGAAATTTTGCTAGTAGTATTCGGTTACCATATTGTGCACATAATAGTGCTAGTGAGAACCGTCTTAAACCAATTATGACACAACCATCGATGAAAAATTTTTTAAATTGTTTTGAGCATAACTTTCGACTGCGTTAACGCTGCTGAAATGTTGGGTATGCGCTTTTCAGTTTGAGTGCTTCAAAACCTCGTTATCATCGATGGTTTTAGTCATAAAGGTTTCAGACCCACTTGCAAACTGCGTCAGTGGCCCTGGAGGATCGGTACATCCGACTTCTAGTTGTACTATGGCCTCCTGGACGTCCACTAGCTTTTATCCGCTAGGGAATAGTGGATATGAGGGATCTAAAGGGATGATTTCAAGGTGACTAGTAAACAGCCTTTTCGTTGGTTGCTTGCTGCGCTCGCTTGGCAGGATAGCACAAAAACGAACTATTAGCTGTTTTATCGGTTTTGGCAATTACGAGGTATCGATTCGGTGACTTGTGATAATCTTACATACCAGCAAAGGGTTACACGTTAATGGTAAGAAATCATTTTGTACAAAAATTTCGAAACATCGAAATTTATGAGAAGTTGCTCTGTTTATATGAGAACATGTTTTTTGTGGACTTCATGAGACTCAACTCTTTCGCAAACGAAAACAGGGCACAATATCCGGTTACCTTGCGACGGAGCCACGACGAGCAGAAGAAAGACGAAATGCAGGTCGACGTGATTGAGCTTCATCGCTTGAGCTCAGTGATAGAATTTCTCTGTTATTAGCGATAGGCCTCAGAGGGCAGCGCTGAACAAGTTCTTTGCAGTAATTCGTCGAACTTTTCTGTCGTAAAGTGCTTACGAGAGCAAGATTTTCCAAAATCTGGCAAAAAATCTGCACGATGTTTTTGGTTCAAGTCATGCGGAGTACTTCGGAAGACGATGCCGATTGTCTTTTACGAGTACACGCCGTCAGATCAACGTCTACTGCGTTCATTAGTCCCGCAGTTTAACATGACAGTGAAGGAAGAACGTTTTCTAAGAATATCACGTAGGCAAAAAATCGTTGCGCTGTCGCTGGTTAGTGTGCTGGAGCTTCGTGTACGACTACACATACGGTAATAAATTCGGGCGACACAAATTGGAAATGCAAGAGGAACTCTGTCACCCAGAGTGCAAATGTTCTGCCCGAGTAAAGCACAAAAATTTCATGAAATTCTGATTTTTGCATCCTGTCTGAAGCGCACAGAGCGTGACGCAAAAGGATAGCTATAAAAGTGGTATCTCTTTTAAATGGTCACATTTGAGGTTGAGAGCTTCCCTATTAGCTGCCGCGCCGCGAAAGAAGTTTGTTTTGGTGACTATATTAAGCACTAGGCACGACAATTTTACTTCAAAAGCGACTATCTGCATCAGATTTACACCAATAAGATCTAAAATCTCCGCCTCCAAGATGAGTTATGCAAATTTCGATGCTCCAGTTAACATGCTGTTGGAAGTTTTATAAGCTGTAAAAAACTCGTTGCACAAAAGTGCGTTTGTCGAAAATACGACATCGGCAAACATAAAACGGACATTTCTCAAAACGCTCATTTTGCACATAGTCTTTTTTTAAGAAAAAACGCCAGTACGATACTTCTCATTATTTTGTAGATGTGCTCATATCGCGGACTGAGCGATTCGCACTCTTATTTCCGAGCAAGCTCAAAACGATTCACATTGTCCTCAAGAAGTAGACACACGTTCCGCTGCTCTTGCAACGAATCGAGCAGGCTGTTGCCACGATTCACGAGCGGATGTTCGAATTTGATGACAGCGATGAATCGTAATGTTTCCACTGTTTCAATTTCTACATACGATTGCGTTCTTGAAAAAGTTTCTTTTCACCGGAGCTTCTGTGGTTGTCATCCCCGGTGTGGTCTTCGTGATGCACATTGGTCGTCGTTCAGGACTCGTACCCCAGATTGTAAAGAGCGATTGTACTTGGAAGAGTGTGTGCTTTGTCGTTCTGAACAACGAGAAGGCATTTCCTATTCAACAGCTACAATGCAGTTGGTCATTGTGTCTCACAGCTCCTGAACATGTGTTCCGTTATCTTTCTCGACGTATTCTCATAATGATTCCTGCTTTATTGCTAATTTGGTTGAACTCAGTTCCAGCTTGTATCAGCCAGGAGCGTCTCTGATGGCAAGAGACCAGTGGCTGTTTTCTCTGATTATCCTATGTCGTGTAACTAGGGTGGCATAAATTTGTAATCAGTGCGTCCGTATCAACATTTGGCTCTTGTGGAGATTAACTCACGCGGTTTGTTCAGAAGTGAGTACCCACCTATATTTCTTCAGTTATGAGTACCCATTCAATATTTCTGCAGAAGTGAGTATCCACCTATATTTGTTCAGTTATGGGTACCCAACCAATATTTCTTCAGAAATGAGTACTCACGTCTCTTTCGTGTTACCTCAGTGTCCCATATCGCAGGCCAAGACCCAGGTTGAGGCTTCGGCCTAGGCTCCCGCGTAGGCCAAGTCTTGAACTAGGCCTTGGCCTATGCCTAAGCCTTGGCCTTAGCCTTAGCATGGGCCGTGGCTTGCGATATGGGACACTGTGGTAACACGAAAGAGACGTGGGTACTCATTTCTGAAGAAATATTAGTTGGGTCCCCGGGTATAACTGAACTAATATAGGTAGGTACTCACTTCTGAACAAACCGCGTGAGTTAATCTCCACAGAGCCCAACATTTTTATGTCTGCCGTATTCTGGAACTGTATTCTGGTGTACATACTTTACGGGAATTCGATATAGTAAGAACGACCAAAACATGGTCTATTATCAAGCGAAAGATAGTTTTGATCTTCAAATTGATTTTTACTTTTCAACGAATCATATCAACTATCCACCGAGAAGTCGACAATCAATCAGTTTTCGAAAAGTTCACCAAACTTTAGCTTGTTAATTACGTCCATCATCGTCTCTGATGGCTTTGCAGTCCGCTTCGCTTTTCGCCAGTAGAGCGCCGTCCGATGTATCTTCGTTTGACGCCAATGTCGCACGTCAGCGGCGGACAAATGCCAAACCAGTGACCGCCTTTCTTCACGCGTTCGCTCGGCGAAAGCTTCGATGCTCCTTCGTCGACTTCCAGATCGAGCTGGTATGCTCCGACTGCGCCCAGCGCAGAAACGAGGAGGATGATTCGGCAAAGATGCATGCTTGATGAGTCGTACGACTTTTCAAGCTTTGATACGAGCAAGCATTATGAGCGGCTGCCTTTTAACCTCGTTTCTCTGATAATCGAAACAAACCCCATGGCGATCCCGTGCGTCACGAGACGTGCAGTCCAGTGATGCTTATCGGATACGTGGGCGAAATTAGCCTCTCAGCTCGCTACGAGGGCGTAGGTATGCCATAATCCGATTTGAATGCCATGATCCCGCCTGAATAACTCACACAGCATGATACTTCGGAAACGTGACTAATTTCTACGCACAGTAAAGTCATTAGCAGTAGCTGCGTTACTCCGTAGGCTGCACAAGAAGTACAATCAGTCCTACGAAAGAAAGGGAAGAGAGAAAGGAGAAAAGCTAGGGAGGGACGGGAATACTTGCTGTGGAAAAGAACGTGGATAGCCTGTGGCAAGAATCCACGGTGAAAATAACTCCACTTACTGCAGCTGCAGAACATGTTCCAATAAGTCTCGTGGGTGTTCGGCGTGCTTTACTTGGTCGTGAATAATTTTTGCATCCTGAAGTGCGCAGCGCGAAACAAAGGGATGGCTATACGGTCAAACTAAAATTATCCTCCGTATCTCCTTTATTCCCCTTAAACCCCCACCCCCACCCCAGCCATAAAGTTAGCGGAGGGTGTGAGCAGCTTGCCAATGGTAGGCAATAATTTGCCAATGGTATGCGACAACTTGCCAGCGGTAGGGGGCTTGGAGGGCATCTTTTTTGTTTTTCACAAGAGTTAGGAAAAACGTAGTACGGCGACAAATCGTGGCCTCCTTTTTAGAGCCGCGGACGCAAGTCAGTGTCTCTGTTGTCGTGGGTCGTGCCTGTCCGTCTGTCCGTTGCCGACACCATCTTTTGAAATAAGAGCGCTAGCGGGCTGAAATTTTTTATGAGATACTTTGGGCCAAATCTAGGTTCAAGTTCGTATACGGGCTCCTGAAACCATCTATGACAGCGTCATCGATGACAAAACTCTCTAAAATTGTTTTGGCCATAACTTTCGAACGCGTTGACGGATTTGGTTGTAATTTGGTAGTGCAGTCAGGCCGTGCAGGTGTTTATAAAGGCGCATTAAAATACCCCTGAAACCACTTATGAGAGCACCATCGATGACAAAAATTTGCCAAATTATTGCCATAGAATTGTTTTGGCCATAACTCTTGAACGCGTCGACGGATTTGACTGAAACTTTGCGAGTGCTATCTGACCAAGGTGTTCTTCACATAGCACATGCGCATACCCCTGAAACAACTTATAACAGCATCACTGATGACAATAATTTTTATGCAGCAGATGGCGCCATTACTGAATAGTATATCTCATCTCTGTGCCCAAGCCTCTGTTATAAAGATCCTAATATGTATAAAAGTTTTTCATAAGAAAGCAATTGCTTGCATCTTGCATCAGTATGTTTGAGATCGTTATGTAATGCAAAGAGGTGACACACGCTGCGTCAGTGATCCCCAAGGACCGGTACATGAAACTTGTTGGACTATTCTAAGACAAAAAGATTTTTCACCCCAAAATCGCAAATTTTTGCCAATTTACCCGTTGCAATTAGGTGTATCCACTCTTTCCCCTAATTTATTACGTAACACACGGACGACCTCTACTCTCGTTTATTTGGCGTTCCGGCGTATAGATGCCGGACTTTTAGATGCCGAGTGCGGCAAATAGATGCCGTGGCGGAGTTTGGATGCTGAGTAAGGTTATGCCATAATTCACGTCATGCTGCAACACTCAGCTTTTTGAATTGTTGTTTTTGTTGAAATTTTGCGTCTTTTTCAATTTTGCCGCACGCGGCATTTAGATGCCGAACGCGGCATCTAAATGTCCGGCATCTATAAGCCGGTGAGCCGCTAAAACGCTCTCTATCTGCCAAACGAAAATGTCGCACCACTGGTCCGAGTTTTTGCACATCCAGAATTTAGTTTGCATATAGGTATGTGTCAAGTGCGCACTGTCAATTGTACAACCCAAACGAGCGCGAAATTTCACGCCGCTTTATTGACAACGACAGTCCATGCGCGAGCAAAACGGCACAAGGATTCCTGTGAAATGGCAATTTATACTGAAAGCGTGGCGGCTTTTGGTGCAAGAAATTAGAACAAGCAATGCGCCGTGATGCTACTCTCGCCACGAGCTGAAGTCGATTCCGGCTATCTCCCGACACGACGTGAAAGCGTTGACGCCAACGAAACGAAATGCGTCGGCGGCAACCGACCGAAACGCGTCCGCGTTGTCGCAGATGATGCGCGCAAACGACGTCAGCTCGATTTGCGCAAGCTGCGCCGTCGTGAACGTGCTATTGCTGCGGTAGAAGAACCTGGAAAAGCCAATTTTCACGGGTTAGCTAGGTGAAAAAAATTTTGCGCCAAAATTCGGGTCTATTTTTTCGTGGACATTTTTTAATAGCCCAACGATGGCGCTGACTGAATACCGCGTTGTCACCGAACAACGGCACGGTAGGATTCCGTATAAAGACACTGGTAAATTATTGTTGTAAGAAAATTGGTGGTAACTGTTGCGAAAATCGAAAACGGGAAATATTCAGAAAACATGAACAGGCATGCCTGTCGCCGTCACGAAGCCGCCTGAACTGTTGACCAAGGAGGCAAATAAGCGTCGGTCCGACGAGCGCGCCTGGCACTGGATCCTCGAGAAGCAAAGCAGCGTAGAGATCGACGTCGTCTGAAGGCACAAAATTCGTCTGACGGCAGCAAAAGAAACAAGTAGAATGTACCGATCCTCGAGGCCCGTGCACGTAGAAACATGTTTCTGCATTTAAAAACCAGTTTTCTATGTCTAACCTGACGTTTCTGATTTTTTAGTTGCAGCAAAAAATGCAAAAAAGTATTTAGCGAGACAGGTTTCTAACCCGGACCTTCTGAGAGCATAAGACGCAACGGTAATGATATAGTATTGGAACTGTATTTAAAAAAATTTAATTTTGCTACCATTCGACGTAGTTTTTCATAGAAAGTTCAACTATTCTATAATAAAAGCTGGGAGAATTTTCTTTGATGACTTTTGCCTGAGCCTAATTTTTGGTCTAAGCCTAATAAAGCTTTCAAACTTTCTTGGACGCAATGTGCACGAAAAGGCAACAAGTGATATGCCATTGGAAAAAAATAACAAAAATCGTGCACCGCGAAGAAGAGACTGTGTGTGTGGGTGTATATATATATATATATATACACCCACATCTTGCTTGCTTTGATCATCGGTACAAAAAAATATGAACGCAGATTGTTGGTTGGGTTTGCTTTCTCATGCTGCTTTAATGTTTTCCCACGCATTATCGCACGTCCGCTCACATCGCATTACCGGTTTTGGTTCCAACGCTGCTTTTTCCAACGCCTTAAGCTTGTCGCACACACACACACACACACACAGTCTCTTCTTCGCGGTGCACGATTTTTGTTATTTTTCCAATGTCATATCGCTTGTTGCCTTTTCTTCTCCCAGCTCTGTCAACGTAATAGATTATGGACATCAAGGAATTGTGCACATTGCGTTCAAGAAAGTTTGAAAGCTTCATTAGGCTTAGGCTCAAACAAGAATTAGGCTTAGGCAAAAGTCATCAAAGAAAATTCTCCCAGCTTTTATTTTAACGTATTTGAACTCTCCATGAAAAACTACGTCGAATGGTAGCAGAATAATTTTTTTTTAAACAGTTCTAATAATATATCATTACCTTGGCGGGTCTATAAAAACTTGGCATATTTCCTTTTTTCAACCAGTTGGAGAGAGGGGCTCCCTTCCCCCGTATGGGCACCCCTGCAGACATACTGTATATGTACAGTACATTATATGCAAGTCAGGTATAACCAGTTAAACTTGCACGCATTCTTTATCATTCCACATGTTTTCCTTTCTCCTTTTGCAGTGAAATGGAGAAGAAGCGCTTACAAGCCCAACGTGTCCGCCTCAGCGGTGTCTCAAGTTCCCGTACCGTTTTATTCAGACGTAAGTGCAAATGGGTTGTTTTTATTTCTGTGCAAATGCATTATGTCATTACCTACACAGTAACATAGCTACAACACGGTCATGAAACCGATAGGTTCCCATGCATTTGTAACATATTCCAAAATCCAACGTTTGCAACCGCTCAAATCGACATCGTTTTACTTCAACGACACAAACAAATCAATGTGCGCAAATCCCATAGTCAAATACATTCTGTACACAACGGAAAACCCCACAGTAAAACCCTCTAAAGGCCGGTTGCACCGAAAAACTCCCGTCGACTAAAAACATGCAAACCCGAACAATAGGCGAAAATGTTGTACCATATGACGAACACCTACTGTACATATCGTCCGATGTAAAACGAAAATACGTCACAAACAATACGAACGACAAATACATACGGCATATACTACTACGAATACATAGTACACAACCAGATTTGCCGGCGCCGTGCACTTCGCACAAAAAAATGTGGGCCTTATGGTTGACAGACATACCAGGAACGCCCATAAGACTTTCAATTAAAAAGCCCAAAATTTTTTGTGATCTAAAAACGAAATTTTCTTTTTCAACAAGTTCAGCAAAAAGCCCCTTCTCCCATACGACCACCCCGAACACATCCTGTACGTACAGTACATACTGTCCACATGTAGCGTCCCACATAAAACAGCGGTACAATATACCCACGTGTAGAGAATCCCCAACTGCATCCCCCAGGGTCCGTAGACCCCACCCCTAGAGTCAATACTCAACCAGCCGATTGCCTCACTTCTTAAACTTCTTCAACGGCACATCCTCATCATCATCATCTCCCCCCACCGAAAGAGCGCCCCCCGTCGCACCAACATGCACCCTTCGACTGCCCCGGGGTTGCACCCCCGTAGTGAGTGTACGAATCCCGTTCTTCTGCAACTCAATGTAGTTGTTAATCAGGGGCATCACGTCACTGTACATCGACAGGGCGTGTTGAGCCATTTCGTGACCGCTTGCGTTGTACATTACCTGCAAACCAAGACAGCATTTTCTCGTGGCCACATTACAATCAGAGAGGTCGTTGAAACAAGGTTAGATCGGGAGAGGACAGAAAAAAACATTTTATGCATGGAGGAAAAAGTGAAAAAAATGTTATATATATCATATTGTATATTATGTTATATTTATTATATTATGTTAGATTTATTTCAACGTTTTTACTAACTTGACCAGAAGTTGCAGCAGCTCAGCTTTACTCAAAGTTGAGCCGCCTCTACTAGAAGAGACCAAATTCACTTATGACTTGTCTGAGGCGCCATCACAAACACGCAATTTGTGTTGAACCAAGCTGTTCCACACAGCATTTGACGTCACGCTAATTAAGATGCCCTTTCTCTGTTCTATGCCAGTTTTTACAGCACATGTTTCGGCCAAAGCGTAACCTGACCAAATACATAGGTATAAAACCGCGCAAATGTTTTGTTTTTACTTTTGTGCAAATGCATTATGCCATTACGCAAACGTAGTGTAACAAACAGTAACGTAAGTACAACACCGATGTTCGTTCCAACGTTTGCAACCGCTCAAATGGACAACATCGTTTTACTTCTACACAAATCAATGTGCACAAATGCCACAGTCAAATACATACTGTACACAACAAACAAAAAGCCAAGTAAAGCCCTACTGTAATGGTGGGTTGCAGCGAAAAACTCCCGTCGACTAAAACCATACTAAACCCGAACAATGGGCGAAAATGTTGCACCATATAACGTACACGTACTGTACATATCGTCCGATGTAAAACCAAAGTACGTCACGAACAATACGAACGACATACATACGGCATGCACAACTACGAATACATACGTGCACCCGATCAGATTTGCCGGCGCTATGCACTTGCCGCAAAAAAATGTGCGCCTAGAGGCGCCTCATCGTTGACAGACATACCAGGGGCGCCCATAGGACTTTCGGTTAAGGAGCCCAAAGTTTTTGGCGGTCTATAACTCTGTCGGAAGATAGGAGCGCGAAAAGGATGGCAGATTTGAGCTCTCTCGTCGACGACTACACGCCCAGATCAACAGAAATACATTTTGAAAAAAATCCAACAGGGCAATCTGAAGAAAGTATACTCAAAAAATATTTACAAATTTTTTCCATTTTCATCCATTTTTGGTGAATTATATTTGTAAACTTATTTCGGTCGCTTTTTCGTCCGCAAAACCGTCGTTAACATTTGTCTTTTTTTAAACAGTTGGGCGAGCCCCTGCCCCCTGTATGAGCGCCCCTGCATACATACTCTACATGTACAGTACGTATTCCTGTACACATGTAGCGTCCCACATAAAACAGCGGTACAATATACCCACGTGTAGAGAATCCCCAACTGCATCCCCCAGGGTC
>JAQGBB010002625.1:0-10567 GCA_034691745.1 Prismatolaimus dolichurus | reverse complement strand
CAGGCCGGCCCGTCCAACCATATAGCTATCCTGTTGTTCCGCGCTGCGCGCTACAGGCAGGATGCAACAAAAAAAGTAAAAAAACCACATTTTGTCGGGGGGAGCTTTGCCCCCAATCCCCTACCATTGGCAAGTTCGCAACTTGCAATGGTACGCTCATACCGTTCGCTAACTTTCGTGGTCGGGGGATGGGGGAATAAGGGGGATATGGGGGATAGAACCTTGTCTGACCAGTTAGCTATCCTTTTGTCGGCGCTGCGCGCTACCAGGTAGGATGCAATAAAAGGTGGCGAAACGGTGAAATACAAGAAGCTGCTGCAGTGCCTAGTTATTGTGCTGGTAAAATTAATTTAATTTGAGCTTTTCCGTTTTTCTGCACACAAAAAATTTCGTTGGCATCAACGTCGTCCGCATAAATGGCGAATGTAAGCTCCTCCCGCCGGCGGACGTCATAACCGTCGGCATCTGGCGCGGCGCCAAAGTTCACCCCTATCGCTATTTCTGTTCCGACGCCTATGATTAACTTTCTCGAGTGTCTTAACGCTGCGCTCGCGTACCGTGCCTGCCTGAAGGCAGCGTCCGCCAGCTGCACGGCGAAGGGTTGCGGATCGATGAGGAGATCTTTGTGCACCTCCTCGCCGCAGTCAAGCAGACAATGCCGACCCTTCGCTTTAGGGGCCTTCTTCTCAATCCGGCCAACTGGACCTGGGCAAGTGTGGCCGACCTTCTCCGAAGCGGTGCCGCCGACGTCTTCGTCGAAACCTACTACTTTTCGTCCGAGCGCTTCGCCGACGGCGTCGCTTTCACGATGACCACCGAACGCGAGTGCACGCCGTACGGATTCGTCGCGCGAAAGGTTGACTTCTTCTCCATCGAACCGTCCTTTAGCAAGCATCTGCTCTCCGTTTTCAGACTCTTCTCAACCCCTGTTTGGTTCTCACTCGTCTTCTCCCTCGTGCTCTGCGGCGCCGGTTACGCAATTATCGATTATTTCACGATGGATTCAAAGGGCTCCGTCGTTGTCAGGTTAAAGGAAGGTCTCTAGCTCTCGATGAGCAGCTTCGCGTCAAACACGTTCACCGATGGCGATCAGACTTCGCGTTCACATATCACACTCGCGAGTATCTGGATAAGCTTCGCGTTCTTCCTTGAATGCTTCTACTCGTCGCTTGTCACGCGCGCCCTCTTCGTGCCCGTAAGGCATTAGGCGGCCTTTCGAAGCAGCAACGAGCTAGTAGAGCTTATCCTCAATGAAGGCTATCGGCTCGTTTCGAAAGACGAGGGGGCGGCCGATGGGTTCGAGCTGGAGCAGAGCGCTTCGAATCGTACAAAGATGCTCACCGCTTTAACGAGGTATCCGATCAGGAAGTACGCCCACAAGATTGACTACTTCGATGCGATTCGGCGCGAGAAGAACCTCGTCGTCGTCTTCGTCCACCAGGCGGACACCGACGTTCCGCCCGTCGAGTGTTCGCTGGTCGTGAATCCGCGTCAACGCGACTTTCTCGAACAGCTCAACCGGGCGATTTTCTCATCAGCACCGGTACTGGAGCTCATCAATCGGGCGTACGGATTCGTCGATAACGACGTCGACGGCCAAACGCTGAAGTCGTTCGCGAGAAAGGATGGCGATCAGGTGTCCGTCGAGAACATTAGCGGCCCGTTGACCGTTCTCGTGTTGGGCCTCATCGTCTGCATGGGCACTCTTGCGGTTGAGGGAGTTACGTTTCGATGCGCACGTTCAGAAAAAAGTGGGACTGACGAACTATAATCGTCCGTATTACATTCTGGCGCAGGGGGACCAACGTTTAGATGTGTCTGTCAGGCTTAAAAATCGATTTTTATGCCAGACTCAATTAGATAAAATAAAGAAATTCTTTGAGCTATCGATCAGCAGACAAGAACACCCAAATAGGTCGACGTTTCGGTTTACTTTGTAAACCTTCCTCAGGACCTGAAAACAGAACGAACGAGAAAACTGTTGAAACTAGAGAGGTACATACAAGAACGGAAAGACGGAGAAACACTGGCAAAACCGACACGGCACATAAGGCGAAGCTTCCGGAGAAGAACACGCTGCAATTGAGGCAAAAAGAATGAGGCGAGGGGGTAGGAAGCAAAAAATTAATTAGTGGCGCTCCGCAGACTCAATTAGCTAATTTGTTATTTACAAAGAATAACCATATCACTAGTTCCGACGCAAGGTTTTTACACAGCTACGTGCCTCATCGCGGATTAGCCGCCAGTTAAGCATCAATCAAGCACACGTTCAAACGAAACGGATCCACATAAAATTTGAGTCCGAACTAGACTCGGCATTGTATCTGGTCAAGATAGAAAACGATAAATTTTTACCCTCTCGAGACAATCTCGGCAACAAGAACGTCTATTCGGCAAGAGTTCTGCCAGGAAACTACAATCAACGCGATAGTCCGAGTTCCAAAAGCGCGAAACTAGCTCGCAACGCTCTTCTGAGTTCTGAACCATTCTGCTCATCGGCTGTGATATGTCACCTGTCGCGACTGTGGGCCGCCCAGCGCGGCCTACCTCAAGGAAAACTGGATCGTCGCGTTGTGGACGAGCTGCACGATTCTGACGGTGACCTTTTGATTTTTTTTACTCAAAATAAAATCAATGAAAAAATCAAAAAGCCATCGTCAGCATCGTCGAGCTCGTCTCAGAACGCGACGATCCAGTTTCCCGGCGCCACCCTTTGCATCGAAATGCTCCTCACGATGCTCAGCGCAAAAATCCTCATGGCTAACGGACGAAAACAGCGTCGGGCTATTTAACGATTGTCTTCACTTCGACGAGTGCTTCAAGGGAGCGCACTTCTTCGATGACTCATACGATGAATTGTGGTGACCGTCAAGGTGCTCTCGAGCTACGTCGCCCTCGAGGGCGGAAATAAGACACAGCTTGACGCGCTGAACATGATTGCGTTCGGGGCTCGGTGTGTACACCAATACCACGAACTAGGCTGAATGTCCTTTTAAATTTAAGAACGCTACACTGGAGACTGGGAAGACTACATTTGTATCTACGTGGCCTAACTACCGTACTTTTCCATATAAAGCCCCCGGGGGCTTTATTTGAAAATGCGCATTTTTAGCAAAAAAGTTTTTCCCCGAATATAGCCCCCCTCCGTTTACAGCCCCCTCCGTTTAGAGCCCCCTCACATGAGAGCTTTTCCAAACTATCAAATCAAGTGAACACCAGCAAATGAAGTCGTTTTTTACTTGTGCAAACACTACTGTATTATGGCAAGCGAAAAGCGTGTCGAATACAGTAAGAATCGCTGCAGTGAATCGACATTAGATCAGTGCATGCACACCAGTTTCAACTGTTACTCGTCGTCATCAACGTCCACGCTCTTCTCCGAATTTGAAAAAAAAAATCCAAATAAAGCCTCCTGCCAAATGCAGCCTCCAGGGCTCTATTTGGGGGGGGGGGCTTAATATAAAAAGTACGGTATGCACCATAACTAAGGATACATAGCGCGCACAAAAATTTTGATATTTGACTAGTGGGATTCTGCGATTCAACGATCGTAAGCTGGGATCCAACACTGCTGTCGAGGACAATATCTCAAGATCTTAAAACGCTACGATTACCAAATTTTTGGAGCGGCGTTACCATGTGGACCGTATTGGTTTTCGACGTCTCATGAGTCCTTTCAAATATGCTTGAAAAATGGTTTTAGAATTTAAACTAACAATAATAGCATAGAAATTCAAAATTTTTATTATTTATTGTTGTTTATTGGCATTTTACTTAAATTTTTTAAACCACTAATTTTTTACACTTTTCTGTTTTTTTTTGCGAATCCACTGCTGAGCCGAGTCCGCCGCTGAAGTTATTTAGGTAAACTCTCCGATCGCCATGTCTAACCAGTTAAGCAAAAAAGAATTTATGGAAGAAACAAGCAACCAGTGCGTAGCAACACCTTACTTTCACTTGCTTATTACATTAATCTCGTCTTTGCACTGTTGGCTTGTTTATAAATGGTGAAAAAGTGAAATTCTAGTAAAAATGCATCGACTATTTGTGCAATTTTTCTATTATATTTCAGAAACTAAGTTGAGGTTCTCCAATCCATAATTAAGACGAACGAATGTGAACCGTTTGGAGGCCGTAGGGTACTTGTTACTGTTTGCCATACGACTTTGGGGAAGTTTCAGAAACTCAAATTTATGTATCCAAGCGGATCCGTTATCTCTGGATTCCAAGACTCCGCGCTCCCACAAAATGCTAACATGTTTGGAAACCGTTGTTGACACACGCAATGACAAAATCAAAAATTGTGCGATTGCAGCTTTTCGAAAACCTGAGACATCGCTCACGAGAAAAGTGTTGGATCTCAGCTCGAGATCGTTGGATCACGGGATCCCACTGCTAAAATATCAAAAGTTTTGATTGTACCACCATTTCACTACCATGACGCATAATTTCGGTTACATTTTCAAAATGATTTTTTTAAATTCAACAGGATCCCATTATCCCTGGATCTGATGATCCCGTGAACCGACAGCAACGAAGCTTCGCTGGTAACCATTCTATGGACATTCTAAGGTCACTCCAAAAATTTGGTAGTCGCAACACTTCATGATCTTGCGATATTGTCTGGAACAGTAGTGTTGGATCCCAGCTCATGACTGTTGGATCACAAAATCCGACTGTTAAAATATCAAAATTAGTGTTTGCGCTACGTTTCCACAGCTGTGGTACACAATTTCATCGAGACTGCGACAAATAAAATTTCTGGAATTCAACAAAATCCAGTTATTCCTAAATCTCAAGATCTCGTGATCCGACAGAAGCGGTGTACCACTTATCCTCGGGAGATTGTAACGCCATGCCAAAAATTTTGTAATCGTAGCATTTCAGGATCTTGAGATATTGTCTTCGACAGCAGTGTTGGATCCCAGCTTACGATCGTTCGATCACAGGCTCCCACTGGTCAAATATCAAGATTTTTACGTGCGCTATGTTCCCCAGTCATGACGCATAATTTCGACGAGGTGGCGACAACTCGAATTCTTGGGATCCAGCAGAATCGCGTTATCTCCGGATCTCAAGATTCCGTGATTTGAGAGAAGCGAGATATAACCTTAAAACTGCGGTCAACAGTTTCCAAAAAAACTTAAATTGTTGCTGGAGCATTGCCAATGCCACTAAATGCTGGGCCACAAATTTCAGCTAAATCTGACGTTTCTTATACTCCATCAAACACGAGAGAGTATTGGCAAGTTTTGGTGTTTGCCACCACCTTCGGTTATCAAGTGATTACTGGCCGGCCGACGAAAAATCGTTGCCCTGCCTGAACGCGTGGGCCTATCGGGACATGTGATGGCTTGTTCTTTTCCGATGACTATGGACTACATTTCGTTTGGCCATTACTCGGCTCGATCCCTACTCGTGTCGGCGCTAGCCGAGTTTCTACGAAAAAGTGGCCAAGTTGTATCCCTTTCCCGTACGGGCAGACGACGCGCAGTTTTTACAATGTGGAGTCAGAGATAGAAAGACGGGGCAAGCACGATATACGATAACAATCTCACTTTTTTACCGACCCTTTCTTGAGTACTCGTGGCCACGACAGATAGTGCTGGTCGAAAAGGGAGCGACAAAAGTATTGCGTTTTCGGCAGAAAGTCCCGTGTCACCGTCGTCGGTTCGCGCCGCGTATGCGACAGCGTTGTGGACATCGTGAGAGGATTTTATCCCATCGACGCTCGTTCCAGGTTCGCAGGAATCGCCCCCGATCGACTTTGAATCGGGGAAGGGGGATCCACGTGGCGAACGAAGGATCTTCGCCCAGCGTTGCTTTGCCACTGTCCCTTGTGGCGGCGCTGTTGTGCCATTAGTGAAGCTTTTCTCATTGATTGCGCCTTGAATAAATGGCTATATTTCTCATCGATGGCACTCTCGTAAATCATTTGCTTAATTACACCGTCAGTACCTTGGGATTGGGGACGTGCACCTATGACGTCACGTCGAGAGGGAAGGATCTTCCAAAGGAGCTGTTGCATAATATGACGTCATGCGTGTATGTCCGCCGATTAGCTCATCTCTGTCTTGCTTCCATTTACGACTGACATTGATGTACAACGATAGCCACAACGTATTCGCTCCAGTTTGAACACTCATTAATACTACCATGGAAGTTTCCTACCGTGACTTCTGCTCAACGTTTTCGGCAAACACAAAGCATAGTCATCCACAAATCATATTACTGCATGTTTATTAAAAAACTTTGAATTTGCGAGAATAGTCCGCAACATCATAGAATAATCTAAAGCATTTGACAAGCGAAACCAGTCTCGCTCGCATGAATATCAATCACGTACCGCCACTGAGAGTCTAATTGTTCCAATAACGTATTTTTTCCCCGAAAATGACTTTTTGGTGGAGGATTGTTCCCCGATCGATTCTGCGTTTTGTGGTTTTTTTCCTTGTCACGGGACGTGTACTCTAACATGCGCTACGAATCGAAATCACTTAGAGCAATTTGCCTCCACACCTACTTTTCGCCACATTATTGCTAGCCATTCGGGCTAGCCTCCTCAGATTTTAACGGTTTTGATACCAGAATTTGCACCTCGTTAGCGCGAAGAAAACGAATATTCGCGTTTTAAATTCGATTGAAAATTGCGCATTTGGGATAGTTTTTTGTTTTTCTTGAAAAGATGGACGCGTTATTTGGAACAATTAGACTCTACACAAGCGAAGTATCGCTCACCCTACCCATCAGTGACGCAGCGGATCGACGTCGCCCGAATTACCTTCACGTCAGTGATCGCAGGTATACTGTGATCGCACAACCGATCGGGTCCACTGTAACCGAGCAACGGTTTTAATTTTTCGGCAGTTTTGTCCGCCGACTTTTTTGTTTTTGTCGGCCTTGCCGATTTACTTGTTGCAACACAAGCGGACCGGCGGATAGCTGAGGTGCATCCTGCCTACTAGTGAAAAACGACAAGCGAGAGCGACCCGTGGCATCTACTTATTCAGACACGCTGAAACGCTAAACTCCGGGTTTTAGTTTTAACGCCAAAACATGTTCTTTTACGCAGTGCCCTTTGCCGAAGAAAGACAATTCGGTAAAAACGCGTCAATTGTTTATAACAAATGGTAGGATTCATTTTTAGAACATGTTCTGAAACGCGGTGGAATAATATGGAACATCTTGGAACACTCTGGAACAGCTTCGGACACAGTCTACTAGGTTACTCTGGACGTTCGCTAACTTTCGATTTTTGCGAGGGGGAGGAAGGGGAGATCTTTGTTCAACCATATAGCTGTCCTTTTGCATACGCGCTGCGCGCTCCAGGCAGGATGCAAAAATTAATGACTGCACGAAAGGTTGTTGCACACACTGTGTCAATAATTCGCGTGCTGTTGCGCAAATTTTACGACTGCTAAATACGTCTCTCCGACAGGCCAAAGTTGACAATTTTCAAACAGACTCCTGGTCTGGACTTCGTTACAAAAACGGCGAATCTTCCTCTTGTTTTTCTTGCAATCTTTTGACGACTGATGATACTGTTTTCGTCTCTGAGCGTGTGCCTTCTCGCAGTCGTGCATCACTCCAATGCGTCTAAAATTGCTTTCACTTTATTCTTGCAAGCGGCTAGCCTTTCTCCGAAAAGCAAACTGTTTTTTTTAAAGTCCCTTTGTCAACGTTGCCAGGCATCCCAGAGCTAATAAACCTACGATTCGTTATCAAAACGTTCGGGACACCATGATTCAATGTTGCATCTGATGATATGCGTGGCCCAGTCTAAAAATGCAAAATGCATTTTAAGTGTGAGGCGCCGCGCAGATCTCCAATTATGGGTTGAAAATGCATTTTTCTTTGAGAATGGTATTGCCGAAAGTGGAATACTCTAAGCGGAGATTCAAGATTTAGCCTAAATTAGCGAAAAATAGTTTTAAAATCGGATATTTTAAAGAACATTTGGCGAAAGGACTCAAACAGGTGCTGAAGAGCAAAATTCTCTTTCATATTGGGCGCCGACTCTGAAGTTATTATGTCATGCCAACCATTTGTCTACCTTGAAAAAGGTGCTTTATTCTCAAAGTTTCAAATAATCAGTTTTCTGACTGACGTTATTTACAGTGACGGTCCCGCTTATCTTCCGCAAGGGGCTATATACCACGCGGTAACAGAAAATTGCTGACCACGTAAAGATAGAACGCGAAATTCGCCTTACAGATTGTGCGGCTGTGTCGCACAGAAATTTAAACTAGAGCCCCGACTATTGCGTAATGGACCATGCTAGCGACCACCTTTCAATATCGCAAGGATCATGTTACTCCAGACGACGAGCGCGCATGAAAGTGAAACAACCCACATTACTTTGAAACATGGACCTGCTTTCCCCACGTGTGTACATTGTACCTTGTTGAATTAGTTGATGCAGAGTTGTGTGAAAGCGAATAGGCTTTCTCGTTGTTGCACTCAATTTTAGAATTTCGAGCTAAAACAGAGCCTAATGGAAACGATCATGCGGCCTTCAGAGAGAAACAACCAGCAAAAGCTCGGATATTATTTTATTGTGCCAACTATAAATCTTCGTTGTCAACAGCCCACGTGCACGACGATGACAAAGCGTCTCTCAAAACAAAGCCTATTACGGTTGGCGCTTCTGGTCGTTATAACACTGCTTGTCGGAGCGCAACTTATTTTCTGGACTTCAGTCCTTTCCGACAGTCATATGCTTCACGGAAAATCTGTAAGCTTTCCGTTTATGTGTCGAAGCCTAGTCATGGGATGAACTTTCAGATTTACGCCTATATCCGTGAACTGATTGGTCCACCGTTCGCTCAATTTGTGCTCATCGACGAACGAGCGTTGTTGTGCTTTTCGTCAGAGAAAAACGACAGAATTTCCGACGATGAACTTACGCACAAATGTTTTAGTCGACAAACGCATGTTAGCTTCGGTGTTATCATTCAAGTCGACGATGGAGAGGAAAGGTTTCTCGGGCATTTTATGTGTCGTCAAATTTTAAAAGGCTTTACGTACACCTTTTAGCGAAGGCTGGAGGCGGAGGCAGCATTCAAACGATGCATATCGCTATCTGAACAGGGAAAATGTTTGGCACCCAAATGTTTCAACTACCGTAATTGTTACAAGAATTCAAGTTCACCGAAATTTTTGGTTTCTACCGAAAACTCCGTTCAAACCAGCGCTTGCGGTTTTGACGTAAGAAAACTGTTACTACGCATCCATGTACTCTATCGTACTTTTCCACTTATGACCCCACTTATTATTTCCACTGCTCGATTTGCACTTTTGTACCACCCATTTATAGCACCGTAGCCAAACGCTTTACAGCTAGAAAAGGTTTAAATTTAGCAATTTATAGACCTGCGTTGACAAGGGTAGTCCTTCGAAGCGGTCACTTTCTCATCCCAGCGGATCCAGCGTTTTTCGTTTGGCAACTTCAGCGAGGACGCTTTATCGAATGCAACGTTAAAGTTGCCGACAAATTTCGCTCAAGCTATCCGAACATATCTGCGTCGAAACCGGAGATAAGCGACGAGAAATTCCTCGGACTTGTTCAACTTCGCGACCTCATGTATAGCTTTAGAATCGACATGTTTCTCTTCTGCGGCACTCTCTTAGGTTCGGCAGAAGCTTACTCAAATACATCCTAGACTCAAACAGTGCCCCTTTCAGGCTGGTATCGTGAGTGCGGTATCATCCCCTTTACAACAGATATGGACGTCGGTGCTATGGCTTCAACTTATTCCGTTGAGTTTGAGGAAGCCCTTGCTAACAACACTGATCTCAGCTTATTTTGGATTCTCGGAAAGGTTTACTTTTATAGTCCTTTATTTTCTCTAGAATGTACGAGCTCGAAATAACGAAATTTTAGCCCATCGATTCGCTCGAAATAAGTGTAATGAAAGGCAACGTAAAAATCGATATATTCTACGTTTATAACGGCGAAAATCGGACGTCGTGGTTCGGAGGCATGATCGTCTGGAGAAAAGCTAAGCTCCGATGGACTATACCGCGAATAAAGGAGCTTTGCAGCGCTGAACTGAACGGACATCTTTTCTTCGTTCCATGCAATGTCGAGGACTTTTTAGTCTCGACTTACGGGTCAAACTGGACGCTACCGGTGACTGACTATGACTGGATAAAGTCGTCGCCAAATGTTCGCGAAGTTGGCACGTGGTCGAATGGAGAGTGGTCGGATGTATACCGAACGTTTTATCATTCACAATAAATATTTGTGTGCAATTAATGTTGGCACTGAAGTGTTCACGTTTGCCTGAATAGGATAGCGCGCCATTTCTTTATAAATTGTGATTTATTTCTTGATGACGCAATTTGCGTCGGAACCACGTTCTCAGAAGGGTGCAAATTTTTGCGAACGTCAAGACAAACGGTCAGATTTGACGCATCGACACAGGATACTGCTAAACGAAAATTTACACAATTTTAACTATTTTCGGCGCCACATTTTGGTAGGAAACTCAAAGTATAAGACGATTTGGCCTTGACCAGCTCGACGCCTCGACTCTCGGTACCTTGGAGTTCGCGGGGGGTGGGG
>JAQGBB010002624.1:0-10573 GCA_034691745.1 Prismatolaimus dolichurus | reverse complement strand
TGATTGATTTCTTTGCTGCGCAAGTCCTGCGCGATGCTTAGGGAGGCGTTCTATTTCGCCGTAGTATCAGTTCTCATGAATAAATCTAGTTTTCGAAGTTACACAATGCGCGCGTCTCTTTCCGAACTAATGCGAATATTTCTTCTGTGTTGTCAGTATGTCAGTCATTTCGAGTTTCTTGCATTGCAACTGCTGTTATGCTTTCTTAGCACTTCGTTCATAAGAGTGGCGCTCGTACGCTACTTCCGCTCGACGTGAACGGCGGAATTTGCGACGGCTTCGTAGACCAACTGCTCAAGTATACCCACGAATCTTTCGCTGTTTTCGCTGACGAAAGCTAAGTTTTCCTTCCGTCTACAGAGAGATGAACGAAGCAGTGGAACTACAAAGCAGAACAACTTACATAGAAATTCTTCGAAAAACCTCCTCGGACGCAAATAAACGCCGGTACGCACCTTCGAACATCATTCTTTATCGATTCTTTTCATACCATCGCTTTTCAGCTATTTGGATAAGGGCGGTTGGAATCTTCTCTTCAAGTGGTTTGAAGAAGCGATCAGGAACCTCAATTGGGATTTCGTCGTTCAGCTCCTCCAGCTCTTCATTGAACTGCCTGTCACCACCGAGCTGCTCAAACAGAACGAGACGCCGAGGTTGATCAGAAAACTTTCGCTTCGACAGATTAAAATCGAACCTGATCGTGGTAAGTTTGTGATTTTTACTTCTCGTTCGCTTTTCAATGCGGTTTGAGCTAGCTGGTTTTGCGAAGGTTGACAACCCTCTAGGTTAGTGTTTAGCTGATTGTGGTGCTGTACTCAGTGTCTGTGCATAGTAGTCTGAGTAGCCCCTTGCCTGCCGGTAGTTAGCTCCTTGTTCGACTCGGTACTCTGCTGCAGCTGCGGGAACTTCTCGCGTTTACTCTCACTTTCCTGTACGTTTCTCTATTAGCTTACAGTTTCGTGGACCTGCCCTGTTGATGCTCACCTGCTCGGCCACCTTCTATTAGTAGCGCCCTGGCGTACGTCCCGGTATCCTCTTGCAACTCATCAGTATCTCCTCAATCTTCCTGTTCCTGCCCGTAGTGCTCTCCTGCACCTGCCCTGCTGCTCATGTACCTCCAACACCATTTCGGAACGTCTTGTGCCTCTCGTATACTATCAGTGCTTGTACACGCTTGGCAGCAATGTTGATGCCTGTCTCGCTCATGAGTCTTGGCTTCAGTCAGGGGTTCGTAAGTTTGAGGGTATCCTTGTAGTTTTGTAAATCTGAGGGCTTTACGCTTGCGTCTATAGACCTACATGCGCGAAAGTTAGGGTAGCCAAAGATTTTGTTTTCTCTTTCTTGCGTGATTTATACACAGCTACAATGTAGCCAACTGCATCTAGAGCTTGTATCTGAGACTGCAGAAGTTGAGCCGAAGGTGGCTCGCTTTTGCATGAATCGTGACGTAGAAATTTCTTGTTTGCTCTCTCGATGCTTTGCATCATGTGGCGTTAACAGCCGATTTCTCTTGAAGTTTATCGGTAGTTTGTCATTCTGCGTGATCGGCAGTGAAGTCTGCGTGAAATTCTCAGTCAGTTGTCAAGCTTGAACTTTAGCCCAGTGTGTAATGATTTTTCCCTCTTCTAGTCGACATCAAAGCTCTCTCGACCGACATCGTGACGCTCTGGAAGGACATCATTATCGACGAAGTGCCGCAAGCTTCAGCGATGTCGACTGGTCCGACGGGTAGCATAAAGAGGACACACGACGGCAGCAGTGAATCGTCGGCAACAGGTTAGCTTCTTTCTACAGTTGTAGGATACACGACTTCAAGCTCTAGCTAACAGCTTCACGATCTTTCGTTTATGTTTGACTCGGTGTTAACCAAGTAGAATTTGCGATTAATTTGACAGAACTCACTGACTGGGCGACTTTTTGACTCGTCAGCTAAGCAGCTGCGAGTTTTTTACACGCACAGCTCAGCTGCCCTGCTTTTCTAGGTCACAACGCGAAGCGACCGAAAACAGCGCCTATGACAAACGGTTTCTCATCAGCTCCTGTGTCATCGAACATTTCGCCTCTGCCTTCGAGTGTCCGCTCGATCGATCCGAACATTGAGGAAGAATCGTCCTCGTCATCAACAGACGATTCCAGCGACGAGCAACGTCGTTCGACAGTTCAAGCAAAGTTTCAGCAAAAGAACAGGGAGGCGAAGCAGCTTCCATCCTCGCCGAAGAACTTTTTCGACAAAATGGCAGTGAAGAACACTGAGACCGTAAAGGCGGAGCCTTCTCCTGCTCCATCAGTTGCTTCTTCCTCGAGGTCACTTCCAGAAGCTGTGAAGAAACCGACGAGACCGACTAAGACGGTGAAGACAGCACCGTCGAAACATCGTTCGTCAGGTGAGCTCTCTCGCCGTTCATACTTCTCTATTTCGTTCACTTCCAGGGCGGCGAAGACGGCGGCGGCTTTATCGGACATCTTAGCTCCTGTGTCTCTCTGTGCATACTTGTTTGCTCGTTGCGTTCTTGTTTTCTTGTTCAGAAAAAGAACGACTTTCACAACGCAGACAGGCAACACATAGGCAGTTGCGGGCGGCTAGTGCAGGGATACACGGCTTTGAAGTACTGGCGTAGCTAGAAAGCATTGTTGAGATTACTTGAGTCGCCAAAAGGTGGGCAGGTAGAAAAGAAGAAGTAGAACAAAACGTCGTTAATGACGTCACGGTGATTCGATCCGATTCAGTATGTTATGTCTACAAGTGTGTGTGGTTACGTACACGTCGGTAGTTAGGGTGTATTACAAACGAAGATGGCGAAATATTCGAAGCTGCGAATCTCAGGCGATGGATTTTTAACGGTGCAACGATCAATTTAGCTGGCGATGCTGCTCGAGGCTCAAATCAAATCGTTTGTATTTTCTGATGCTTTGTAGGTATACTCTGTGTGTTTCTTTGTTCTTCGCCGTAGGGGCTTTCCATAAAAATGACCTCAAGATTTTTTAACCCCATCCCTCATTGTCCTCCTGCATAATGCCCGCCCACGCGTTAAAATTAACGACATGTTCACAGAGCTTGACTCTTTCCCCTACTGCGCTGGACGTTTTTTTATGGAAACTCCCTTGCTCACGATGTTGAACGTACTCTTTGTAGTTAGCCACAAATCGAGATAGTAAGGTCAGCTACTGTAGTAGCAGCTTTACTGTACGTCTACCGTACAAACGTTGTACAGTACAAGTTGATAAAAGCAAGGTATCCACGTTCTTCTGCTTGTTCGAATCGAATCTACGGTGACTAGCGCAGAGGTTCAGAAAGTTGATCGTAATTGGGCAGTACCAACAACTTCACAGCTGCATTGGGTGGACGGGTTCTTTTCTGAGAAAAAGTTTGCGATTGATTTTAGCTTCCTTCTGTGTGTAAAGAAGGCTTTTGTTTACAAAATCGTGTTCTTGAACCAATGCGATACTGTTCCGCCAAAATTGAAGCATTGCTTGGTTCTTTCGCTTTGTGAGAAAACTTCTTTTTGCATCCTGCCGAACGAGCGATAAAAATGCATGCTAACTGTTCAGATGGGGATCTCCCCCTTCGCCCCCGATCGCTCCCCCTCCACCTTCGAAAAAGCGAAAGTTAGCGGACGCATAGAGGATTATACTACAGTATATTCCATGCTGTTCCGGAGTGCTCCAGACTTAAGAAATGTTCCAGGCCCTTGCAGAAGGAGAAGAGTTGACTGGACATCATTTCTGCATTGAAACTGATTTTTTCTTTTACGGCAGAATACCTTTTCGGCTTCGCTGATTTGTTTGTCCGAATAGTGCCCTGCTGTACGATTGCAGTTTGTTATGCGCTGCGAACTTTGGTCCAAAATCGAGTCGTAAAAGTAGTGTTATCACTAAATTTCGCGCAGTTTTACCCATTTTTCTTTGGTCGGGCAAAGAGAACATTTTACAAACTGGTAGCTTCATCCGGCGGGCATCTAGTGACTGCCAAATTGCGAAAAAGTACGTGATTATTCTGGCACACCGGACCTGTCGGTCTTTAAAGCTATCAGAGGATTTGCGATCGGCAGACGACCTCTGTTCGAGACGTAACTATGAGCTCAGTTGTGCCATGTTTTAGTATTTTGGTGTCATTTTATTTTTAGTTTAGTGTGTAAAATGTGCTATGTACTGTAGTTACTCTTGTGAACAGACGTGCCGGAAAGGCGATGAACCTTTGTACGAGCTAAATGCGAAAGCCGTATGTAAGCTTGCATAGTGACACTGTGTGTGAGTTGTAGTAGCATTTTTGTTGTCGAGGTTAGCGAGCCCTATACGTAGTACAGGTCTGACGTAGCATGCCTGGCACATACTGTATGTGACCCGTATGTGTTGTCTAAACTGCTGCCAGCACTCGTTCGTTTGCGGCTAATTAGCGTGTCCGTCGCGAGCGTACACGTGTTGGCGCATCTTTAGTCCGCGCCGCGTGCGCTCGGAGATAATTTTCCTCCCGGAACGGGGCTTTTATGCGTAGGCCGTACCGACCGATGACGAACATTGTTGCGCTGTCAATGTGTGATGTACGGAAACGCGTCGGCAGAAGTGTCAAGCCTTTTCCTCCAATAATGAGTGCGAGCCGACAAGCGCATGCCTTTCGGACGTATTTTCCTCTTTTTCTGATGGAGCTCTCCATGTGTGCGCTCGCTAGAAATTTATGCTAGTTGGTGCTAATTTATGCACGTTTCTCGTAACGCGTAATTTTCTCGCAGCTGCCTGGGTGTTTTTTGTTGCTCGTGCATTGCACCGAGAGGTAGTAGAAGCAGTCGAGATCCATTTTACACATGGTCTCCGCTCTAATCGGCTTACCTGCGTGTCTTTGGACGTTTCGTGTGCACCCTCGTGCTTGGATTTATCCATAGCATACGCGACCTAATTAGCCTCTGAGAGCAGGGTCGTTTCGGAACGTTCACTGATAAGCTGGTGCCGGCTTTTGCCGACGCTGTCGTAATTGAAGCTTTCTCTCTGATAGCATTCTTGTGCTTATATTATGACCTAGCTTTACGCCTTTGAACTGATAGTGATATTGATATAAGCTCGCACTTTGTGTCGTACGCGTTGTGCAACGTACGTACGTAGTTCGTTGGGTGGACCGTTCGTGGTTTCTAGTTACGCGTCGTGCATTGGACTTTGCTTCACTGGTTAGCTTAAATTTTCCTGGTTAGCTGCAAGCGTGGTGTCGAGTGTTCACTTGAACGATCGATGTTCGCGTAGGAAGCTGAAGCTTGTCACCTCGCCAGTTGCCGTTTCTCGGAACGACGAAGCTTGCAGAATTGAGCTTTTGTATTTCCAACGCGATGCGCCACGTTTCCAGTACATAAGCTCCGTGTGTACACGGCGCGTTGTTTGCTCCTGTATTTGCTTGAATCGGATCGAATCGCCCGTGTATCTATCTTCGGGAGAGATACGTATATCAGAAGCAAGTGCTTTGCAGATAGACAGAACGCGACGAGGTTTCTTTGCTGACTTTTCTGTTAAACGCCTGCTCTATCTATGGTGAGAGACAAAGTTCGCCGACATCGTACTGGTCGAGTAGTGGCCGAGACTAAACGTAGAATGGCGGAGCCATCAAAGTCCGAGCTGAATAGTGGCGACTTTACGGCCATCGCACTTCGTGTTCTTGAACGAGCCAAGGTGCTCTACCTGGAACGGCAAAAATCTCTGAACAACTCATCAACGGGAGAAACAGCTTCGGTCCGAACTGAACTTCAGTTGAGCGATGGAGAAACTTACATTGTTCTCGATGAAGCGGTGTCACCTTCGCCCACACCGCCACCGAGTTGTGAAGAGGAAACTCAGTCGGATTGCTTATTACAGCAACAACCGGCATTGACAGAGTATTTTACTCAATCTTCAAGAGACTTTTTATTCCAACGACCATCGCAGAACCACTTTCGGCATAAGCCGCCGTCGTCCAACAGTTTTTATCAGCCGCCGCCGTTTCGCCAGACGAAACGGACTTGGGGTTGGGGATATGGTAGATTTTGCAAGTTTTGATTGTGAGAATAAATTCAGTTTAGCTTACACCTATCTGTGTCGTTTTAAGGCCTTGAATATGAGTCAGAGGCGAGTACAGCGGCAACTGCAACAGCAGCGAAAAAGTCTCGTTTCGGCTTGCCGGTGGCAGGAACGAGAGTACCACTTCCAACAATTCCTAAGGCTCAGCCTCCACAAACGGGTCAGTCAGCTGCAAGCGGCATGGCAGTTGGAACTGTTGATGTCAAGAGTGAAAAGCGGCCAAGGTATGCATTGAAGGAGCAAAGAAAATTGGTTCTTTTTCCTAGCGTAAAAGCTATTTTCCGTACCATTTTTTGGTGGAGATTATTCGATTTTTAACTGAATTTGTGGTCAATTTCGTTGATTTTTTTGTGATATGTGCTGCGAGCTTTTGCAAGCTTCGAAAATTTAGCAGAAAATGCGCAATTTTCTTAGCTTGGATCAGGAAAGTTTTTATCTCGCGTAAACCCCTAGATTCCGGGCAATGCTCAATGTAAGCTTAAAGTCACACTTTTCAGCCTTCTATTTATAATTTCAGCACCGATGAGGGACGGCCGAAGCCGCCTGAGAAGAAGCCCAAGGAAGAGCTTGAAGTTAGCATTCCACCGGCACCGACAGCCCTTGCTGGTGCTGCACCAGCAAAGGCAGCGAAACCCGCTCCGGTGCCACCGAAGCCCTTCAAAGGTACGCTTAAAACAGCACCCTACCGTCCACGACATCTATGCTCTGCTTCTTTTAGCTATTGAAAGTTCCTCGTTCATGGACGCTCTCGATGCTCCGAAGCCTGCGATCATCCGACGCAAGAAGATCCCACCGTCGACAACCGGTGACGTGTCACCCGCAACTTCAGCTGCACCTGCTTCGAGTCCAGTCTCAGCGGCTGCTTCGTTAGCACTGAAGTCGCCGCCAGGTGTCTCTTCAGTAGCTGCACCGAAGCCTGCTCAGGTAAGAGCTTTTTCAAACAAGCTAAAATGGGAGGAAGTCCTCTTTCGCAGTCACTTGATCGCTTTTCCTTTTAGTTCTACAAAGATGCACTCTCACCAGGTGCCGCCATTGTGCCTTCGGCTGCCTCGTTAAGATCGTCCGAACGCCACGATCCGCGTTCTGGGCATCTTTCACGAGGGTCGCCTATATTGACGACGTCGACGATGAAGAAGCGGGTTTCCTGGGTCGACCTCGTGCACAACAAGGACTTGGCAGAGACGCGCCTTTTCGAGATCGAGGAGGGCGAACGTGTCAATGTCCATAAGGCGGGCCAGGGCGAGGAGCCGATGGACATGAAGCATCGGGAGATGCAGATCGAGAAGCTGAAGTTTGATGAAATCAAGGCACAACGATTGAGGAATAGGGATCAGATGCACAATCAGCCGGCGCAGGTCGATACGAAAGTGGTAGGTTCTTGGAGATTTTTTACCATTTTTGGGAGGAGTTTTAACGGCTTTTTCGATTTTTTTCTGTAGTGGCGTCTGCATCCGTGCGATGGTGCCGCCGACCCGTTTGAGGTGAAGAGCGAAGAGAGGGAGATTCAACGACAGCGTGAGATGCAAGTTCTCGGAGACTTATTCTTGTAAGCTTCCTTCCTTTTGACAAACGAAAATCGTTGCTTCATATTTGCCTTTTAGCATCGGTGAGACTCCGAAAGAGCCCGACTATGAGCCGTCTTCTTCAGAGACACCGAAGGAGATTCCAATTGAGGTTTGTACGAAGGAAAGTTTTTTGGAAATTTTTAACAATTCTTTTTTTTTGTAGGAGTCTGGAAGTCCGACGCAGTCGAACGGAGGTCTGCCCTCGGCACTAACTAGTCTGATTGGTTCGATCGGGACGATGCCGGCACAGATTCCGTTCAATATTGATGATAAACTTGCGCACAATCTCAGACTGGCTGTCGCGTCGGTGCCGCGTCCTGGTCCGCCGATGATGGCGCCGACGGCTGATGCGAATCAGAGTATGTAGGAGTGTTTGAACGAAGAGAAAAATCGATATAAATAAAAATAAAATACAAATAATAAAATTAGTAAAAAATAACATAAAAATAATAAATGAAAATCAATATAAATATAAATAATAAATAAAAGTCGATGTAAATAAAATAAAAATGAAAATCATTTTTCTGCTCTTTTTTCTGTAGTGCTCCAGCAGCCGTTTATGGCGCCAAACATGCCGCAGATGGTTCCAATGCAGCAACCGCCGCCGGGCTCGTTCGGACTACCACCTCCAGGCTACATGCGGATGCCGCCGGCTATGCCACCGCCCAACTGGGGCCCACCTGCGATTCCACCAGGCCCCGTCGGCTACAACAACGGACCGCCACCGCCCAATATGTTCAACGGACCCCCGCCGCCCAATATGATGCAACGACAGCGGCATCCGAGTGAGTCATGTGATTGGTCGGTTTTTTCATTGGTTGGCCAATTGCTAGTTTGGACTGTTGTCAATCCGGCTTCGTTTTATAGGATCGGACTTTCGCGGCGATTTTCGACCTCGTGTTTGCCGCTTCTTTCTCGACAGTCGCTGCAGTTATGGCTCGAACTGCAAGTATCCACACACGAGACCCTCGTCTGGACAATGAGGAACTGCTCGTTGAGGATCGAACTTGCTGTGGAGAGTACAAACTGATTATGCTCTTCATCACGTTTTCTGGTCTTCTCGTTCTCGCGTAGCTTTGTAGTTTGGCTTCTAGTTTTAGCCTTATTGACTCTGTTTTGACCTGTATATTGCGTTCTTTTATGTACTGTCTCTGCGTTTGGCCGCTTGACTTACGAGCGGTTGTGCTGCGTTTCATCTATTCTCAGTTGTTTTTCCTCTTCGAAGGTAAAATGTGCTTCGTTGAGTTAGCTCGCTCGTGCAGGGACTTTAGAGGTGCTGGACAGGCGGTGTAAGTTAGAATCGCCCGACGATGTTGATTGAGGAAACGTGTATCGATCGTATTGCAAGTATGTCACGTGACCGGAACGAGGAAGACAGCGTAGTAGCTTGGTGCTAGAGCAAGAAAAGAAGCACTAAACGATTTTGTCGGCAAACTATGCGCGAAATTTAAATCAAACAAGATCTTGTCCCTTTCGATCTATGGCCACTCGAAGGGAGGAAATTTGAGGCTAAAATTGAGGGATGTCTCTTAGCACGAACTGCTACGACTGTCTTTTATGTCGGTCTTTACTGTTTTATGAGTTACATATTCTGGTTGGTGCAGAACAGAAAGGACACCTTGTGTTGTTCAGTGAGGAGCAAATGCGAAGAAGAGAACACTGATTGTTTGCTGGACATTGCTAACTTTGGAAGAGCTGACGAAGCTTGTCAAGTTGTTTCTTGACGAAGCTAGATCGTTTCCGCTAAGCTGCACTCTATTGTGTACATAGGCTTGTGAACATATATTTTTATCTTGAACCGATGTTGATCAGCATTGAACTAATTACGAGACTAGATTTTCCGTGTATTATACGATTACTTGTGTTCTTAATATGGTACCCCATTGCTTTGTTGTGGCTTGCTGACGTTCGTGTATTATGTGAACGGGCAGTGCGTGAGATGTGCATGTGTGAGAAGGGCAGTGGTGTACATTGAGTATACATTCTGTTTCAGCTGTATTCCTTGCTGCCGTCGAAGTGTACATTCGTATTAGTTTGTTTCATTGGTAAACATTTTCGAATTCAATTATACGCGTTGCTTCGTAGTACTTTGAACGCCATACTGCTAAAATGGCTTTCGGAGAGACAGAAAGTAGTCCGACTTCTGGTCATCCGCCAGCAAATATACCGTGAAAATGAAAAGACGCTTCCTCGAAATCTTCCATTTAGCGAACTTAGTACCTACATACTTACAAAACGTGCTTCCTTCTCAGCACGAAGCAGTTTTTGGTCGAAATTTTGAGTAATTGAATCAAATCACGTGTGTCGAAAATGTCAGAACTCAGAGTACGTTTTGGGCAAGACTGAGGGTGATACTTGCACACTTGAGCCGAACTTTGACGAATTCTGATTCGAAGCTTTAGACGTGGTACTGTTTAGCGCAGCTTTTCTGTCATGCTGAGCAGCGAGGCACTGTTTACGGTCAAATGTGTCGCACTCCGGTGCCTGCATTCAGCGACACCGCGTCAGCTAACGCCGACATGCTGTTGTCAGGAGAGCCCAAAATATCTGACCATTGAAGTTGACGTGTTGTTGTTTGTCTTGAATTCCACGTGGAATTCGTGCGTAGGGGGTGGTGGTCCCTAAAATTCTACGAACTTTCACAATGGGTGGGTGGGGGCTCAAAAATTGCACTTTTCATTCCACGTGGAATGTGGATGACCGTTAATTGAAATGTCGAACACTCAGAAATTGATTTTTTCCTAAAATTCTTCTTCGTCAGAAAAGCGTTCTCAAAAAAATAGTGACTGTTCCCGGACTAGTGCACATGGTGTTCTATAGTGTTCCATGCTGTTCCAGAACGATAAGACAACAAGTAAATCGGCAAAGCCGAAAAGGCATCCTGCCGCGAAACAAAAGAACAGCAAAGTACGACACGCGATACCGTGTACTAACGCCTCCTTCACGTCCGCCACGCAAAAATCGAAGTTTTCTAA
>JAQGBB010002623.1:0-10576 GCA_034691745.1 Prismatolaimus dolichurus | reverse complement strand
AACGCGAAAGTGTTTCGCTCTAAATAGGACAGTAACGCGACAACGCACATAATTAATGGACTGTCGTATCCGTTACAGGAGGCTTAACGTAGGCTTGGTCGTTTGGGGCAGCCCTCTATGGACCATCTCCAAATGGGGCAAATGGGGGAGGGGGCAAAATTTTTTTGCCTCGCCACCAACGACCAAAGACACTTTGTCGGGTGGGGCGAAATAAGGCAACTTCACAAAAAATTTGGGGAAAATTTGACGCAAATTTTACCAATTTTGATAAATTTGGACTAATTTTGGGTTAGTTCAGACAAACTGCATATATTTGGGCAAATATACATTCCTTGGGGCAAAGTAATTCACGTTTAGAGCAAATCGGGGCAAATTTTGGAGCAAGTCCCAGTTGAGGAAAAATGGGAACCCCATGGGGCAAAAAATTTTTGCCCCTCCCCCCTCCCAATGACCAACCCTACGCCAGTGCTCAGCGGTTGAGGAGCGAGGGCTTCACTTCGAGAGCTTGATGAGGTTTCCTTCCTTTGTGCGCCTTCGACCTTCGAAAAAATTGGAAGCCAGTGAAATCATAGCCAGGAAGGGTGCTCATGCAGCGAAAGCTCCGATAAAGCTTCGTTTTTGCGGAGAAGAGGAAGGAAGCGAACAGCAGTTTGCTCCGACGATGCAACGGACACCGTCGCTGGCTTCTTCGTCTTTCTCGCCTGTGCTTTGCAGGACGTGCTGCATGTTTGTTTTTGTTTTTCTATGCAATGTTTAATATTTATTCACTATAACAGGTTTATGATGTTTTTAAGCCCACTCACTCGGGCGTGTGCCTCACGCGATGGGGCTTGTCCGTGCGTCCGTGTGTCCGTGTACACGATAACTCTCAAAAGAGAGCTAGCTGGCTGAAATTTTTTATGGATATACCTTGAACAAATGTAGGTTCCCGTTGAAAGAGCATGTGAATCAAATAGATAGTTTAGTGAGACGTGGGCTGCGCAGTATGTTTGAAAAGATATGGTCAACAAACACTGAAAGATTAAGCTGGTCAAAAGCTAAAGCGTCTGTGAGAGCGGCAAAGAAATAAGTACAAGTTTCAATCAACAAACCGAAGAAATCTCGGGATACGCGAAAATACAAATCGTCGGCGCTCGGTCTGTGCAGAGCATAAACGTTACAAGCGTGGTTCAGATCGATTTATTCACTAACGGACGAATAGGTATGCAGCACCGAACAACTAAAACATCTGAGTGCTCTCTGCAGCGCACAGACCTGCAAAACACAGTGCTGTTGACTAATTGGTGTGGCATTTACTAATGCCGCCCTTCGTCGATTGTCCGGGTAAAACAGTCTTTTATACCACATCGAGAATATAAAACGCACAGCCTTATGTGCCTGCCTCGCAGTGCCGACAGTCATGTTCAGACAGCATTACGGCGAAATACATCCTTTCAGTCTACCGGCAGCTCTGATGCTGATTGCGATGCGATTGCTGACAGCGTTCTTTCCGACTCCTGCCGTATTTTTCCATCCAAAGGACTGGCGGCCCTACATAGTTTATGCACTTTTTCGTTAAAAAATGTTTTTCAAATAGTGCCACCGGCCATTTAGTGCCCCCCAAGGCACTAACAGGCACATATGGTAACTGCTAGGGGTCACATGTAACACACAAAAAGCAAAATTATGTCGTTACATCCTCGTGTTTGAAAAGCAATTTTTGCATTTTTTGCAAAAGGATGTTTTTTACCGTGTCAGTGAACAGAAATTCGCACCACAAACTGTCTTTTTATGCCTGAAACTAATCGTGCAAGACACGCTTTGATGACGTCCAACGCAAGAAATTATTTTCCAATTAGTGCCCTTTTCAGTTAGTGCCCCCGTTGTCACAAAAAGGAGGGAACGCAAAGTGAAAAAATACGGCGTGGACCACCCATGCCATGATCCGACACATAGTCAGCCAATAGGCGATAGCGTAATATTCATGGCGCACATTACTCGGCCGCTTTCTTGCGAAAAGACTCATGTAGATTTAGACCCTTTTGACAGAAAGTGAGCTTGGGGAAATTTTCAAAAATTAGGGTCAAGAATTTTGTCAAAATGTGAACCATTTCAAATTACGAAGTTGTTTTTTTTTCGATTTTGGATGCATTTTCCAAATCAAAAGAAAAATGGAATTCAGAAACAATTTTCTAAACCAGAAATTCGAGAAAGCAGAAAAAAATTGATTTTCACGACAGTGTTATTTGGAATTATTGTCTTGGAACATTTAGCTCAAAATCTGCCTTTCCGTGCGTTATGGAGCACCGCAGCGACAGCAATGGAAAACCCGTAAATTTCAAGTTGCATCTCTGCTTCTTCCGCTTACGCGACGAGGACCTTCTTACGCCACTCGCCTGCTGCTGCATAGAGCGCATAGAGCTGCTACACTCACGCCGCGGCCATTTCTTTGTGGGGCTTCTAGCGCGCGCATGAGTGACCTTGTTGCAAAGTGCCGCTGAAACACTTTGCCCGCCGTGAAATGGGCTACAATTCTGCTTAGTTAGTTTTTCGATTGCAGTTTAATTTCGAGACTTCCAGTGGCGCGAAAGCGGCGAAGTCAAAATTCTCGTTTCTATCGGTTACTCCGCATGCGCTACTCCGAGCATTGCAGCGCGCGGTACAGAAAAGCTATAGAGGTCCGCGATAGTGCATCGGAAGCGTCTTTGTGAGCTCTTTCGAACTTGCATCGCACGTCTCGCTACACCTCTCCTCGCTACATTGCGGCCGCGCGCGTGTGATGTGTTAGTCCGCCTGTTTTGATCACACCCGTACGTACCTAACTGAAGTGCACGCGTACTGAAGCAGAATAACTCAGTAAGTACGTACCCAACTAGACTGCATAGTACCTGCGTATGAAGTCAAATAATTTATTACGTGCATACCCAACTAAGGTGCATAGTACCTGCGTCGTGAAACAGAATAACTCAGTACGTACGTACCCAACTAAAGTAAATTTGCGTTGCACGTGCGCACTGAAGTAGAACTCAGTAGATAGGTACGCATCGTAGCAAAAACACTATGCGTACGCACTAAATCAGAAGAACTCAGCACGTACATACCGCTACGTATCTTTGCAAACTACAAACTACAGCAAACGAATTGTTCGGTGGTGAAAAGTAGGACAATTTGTTTCTACAATAAAGACGATTTTTTTAATGAGCACTTCTACATAACAATGTTTTTCGTCAACATCTTTTTTTCGTGCGCCAGAGTCGCGCGCAAAGACAAAACGGTATAGAAGCGCGCGCCGATCGTTTGCGCCTAGCGAATGCTAGCCGCTCGAAAGTCGCCACAACTATGACCCATCGGTCGAAAAAACCTTGTCCCAAAGATGATTACGGTACTCAGCCTGATTTCTCGCGCCCCAAGCGTCGCGGCGAGCTTCGGCTTGGCAGTTTTGAAGAATGAAGCCACGCTGACAAGGCAGCGTCGACAAATTTCGCGTGCGGTGACGCGCGCGAAAGCGCCATTTGGCGAACTCGACCTTACTTTTTTAACGTTTTTTCACAGCTTTCCCGAACGTCGCACTAGCAAGCTAAAATAATAGATTCTAGGGTTTTTCGGCACGCTCAATCTGAATCTGACGTCTGTTTCACCGAATTCGTGCGCTTGTAGTACGCAATAGGGGTTCGTCTATAGCATCTGCACGATTATCGATTTTTCCAGCCTACCGTAATCCACATGATCTTTGAAAGTTGCAAACAGTTTTTTACGAGTACGTAAACTGCCTGACTGCTGTGCGTGTAGTGCATTGTGCTTCAGCAATACTGTATAATTCTGGGCGCAGCGACTCTATGCGGAAGAAAGCTCGATCACTGTGGTTCCGTTGACTGTGATTCTGCATTAAGTGCCCTCTTCTTTCGTTTCAAAAAGTAATAATTCCATGTTAAACATTTAACGAAGATTTACAGTATACGCGATGGTGTGCGTTGTCCATTTGCTCTACGCGGCAACTTTTATTTCATTGGTGTATCCTATCCTCGCGAATGCACGATCTTATCTTATTATAGTACATACATCAATTATAATACAATGTAAAAATGCGATGGGAAGCAAAAACTACAATGCTATCGTTACATCCGATGGATGAGAAACCGAAATTCTGCATTTCAACATTCATTCTGATCGGACCACGATTTCTCGGCATACGAAGTGCGAATGCAGTACAAGAATAAAGATCACACGGTATCATTTTCTTCAACAACTTCCGCCTACGGCAGAAGTGAGAAAAGAAAGACTGCCAAAACTTTCTCGATCCTGTGGCGGGCGGCAACTCCTTCAAGGACTGAGTTCATTGAAGCAAGTCAATCGTTTGAATGAATGCAAGAATTCTTCTCTTTTTTGCAAGTTCGGCTCTCGCCATTCGTGCGGTTCTTCCCTTCCCACCCAGACAGTCCACTGCCCAAAACTTTATAGAGTGCGTCAATGTGCAGTATTTGGGTCGGTCAAAGTGCACCGTGTACGTGGGGTCCATCAAAGTGCACTATTAACGTAGAGTGGGTAAGTGCACTGTCTCTGTTGGGTCGTTCAGACTGCACTATTTAAGGACCCTTATCTTTACAATACCCAACTATTGTGCTTCCACTATGCTTAAATCGCCTGACCTAACGAAGCTCGCAACTGTTAGAGCTGCAGCTGCATGGCGCCAATCAAGTGTCACTGATAAGCATTCGACGCACTAAAGCAAAGTCGTGAGTACGTAAGCAGTTTGCATGTTTGTAAGCAACTTTCGAAGCATCTTTTTTCAACGGCCGATCGAAACAGAAGCGAGACGAAATGCCACTATCGACGGCTCAGCAAGAAGCGCTCGAAGAAATGCTTTCCATATTGGTTGATCGCCTGAAACCAAACCCAGAAACGCTGCTAACAGAGATGCGTACAAACGGAGTGATAACCGATGACACGTACGATGTTTTACGAAACCGCCAAGTCTACCAAACGAATGGCGCCGTTGTCCTTGCTTGCATTCGACAGATAAAGATCGCCGAGGTTGGTTGTTTTCAAACAACTTTTACATAGCACTATACATTTCCATTACAGTGTTTCTAGATGACTCAGAACCGCGACGCCATGGACGGCTCAGCTTGGAAGTTTTGGATTGAATTCTTGAAACGCAATGGTTGTTCTAACCTAGCTAACGAACTCGAAGCTTGCGCAAAAGCAGCCGAAAGCAAAAATGAGAAAATGAACAGCTCACCAGAGCGCGTTGATGTGCAGCCCGATGCTGCTTCGACAAGTAACTGTATCATCTTTTCAGAGAATCAAACGTCATTTGCCTGCGTTCAGCGACTTCAAAAATATCTCGTCGACGACTACCTCAAGCGCTTTTCAATGCTAAAGCTTTTTCCATCCAGCGACGCGTTTGAAAAATTGCAAATTGATGCGACCTATGTCGCTCTGAAAATGCTTCGCCTTCACGAAACGCCTGACAGCACTGTAACGGAAATAAAATATATACGGTACCAGCAAGTTGTACCCGATCTGATTAGCGAAACTTCGACACTCTTGCAACAGCTTCTCTCACGTAAACATGGTTATGTAGTGCCACCACAACCGATGCTGATTCTCGGCGATCCCGGCCAAGGGAAAACGACGTTTGCGCAGAAACTCGCCTACGATTGGGCAATGGCTCACACGTGTGCACCGTCGGCTACTCCGCTTCTCAAAGAGATTACGTTGCTACTTGCATTTCCATTAAGGAACCTGATGGGCGAATACGAGCAAATCGTAGATTTTCTTCTATCCCCGAAACTTTTCGACAATGCAAACTCTGAGATTATTGACTCATTAGAAGTAGTCAAAAAGTGGATACGAGCCAACCCCATGAAAGTAGTAGTACTTCTCGATGGACTAGACGAGATGAACGACAGCGGCTGCACTCAGCTAAACGAAGTGCTGAATGAAAGTTCGCCGACAAGTCCTGACGTTCCGCTTATCATAACGACGCGACCGTATGCAATACCGAAAGAGTGCCCCTGGCCGCTTCGCTTCGAAATTTGTCCAATGACGCCGACGCAAGCAAGTGAAATTGTCGAAAAGTACTTTTCAACTCGAACACCGGAAAGTGTAAAGCGCAGTGTTATTGAGTACTGTTTGGCAGACGAAAATTCGTTTGTTCGATCGTCGCCATTGCTTTTGCATCTGCTGTGCGGAACAGTTTTTCGAACGTTTGAAACTGGCGTAACGCTAAGTGCACCAAAGGTTCCTTTACCACGTTCGAAAACGAAATGCTACTTTGCAATCGTACGATGGATTTACGAACGGCTGAGAAAAACGAGAGACAAGAAAGAGCAGCTTGAAAAGTTCTCGCTTGAAACGTGGATCAAAAGTAATCTCGTCATAAAACTCGGCGAATTAGCTTTTGAGAGAACATTCTCTACGGGTGAAGGTCATGAGCGTCTTGTTTTCGATCGTCGCGACGTGAACGCAAAACTAGGCCCACTTACGGAAGATGCTTTGCGGACGGGTTATCTTGTTGCTGATTCTTTATACTATGGCTGCTATGAACCCGTTTCGACACACTTCAAACTTAGCTTTGCTCACAAAACCGTCCAGGAATTCTTTGCCGCCGTCGAAATCGTAAGAAAACTCGAAAAAGAGAAGGAAAACATGCAAAGATTAATTGGCGATGATGTGAAAAGTCTGCGAGAAATTCTTCTTTTCGCCATTGGCGTCGCGTGCGAGACCAAGTCGAAGATTCTTGGCGAGCTTCTTGATTTCGTTTTCAAGCTCGTTCGCCGCAAGCTGAGCTCTGCTCTTGATAAACATAACCGTGACAACGCAACTTTCGTTTTGAGGTTTCTAAAGGCGCTCTTTCGAGAAACGACGGATGAGGATCAGCGCAAAGCGTTGAAACAATTTGTGCAACAGACCTCGGATGAGTTTGAGCGTTTTGGCGAAAACCACTTTCAGCGAAATAACTATTCTTATCGTTTTTCATTTTTGGAAATCGCAGAAGGTCTTTTCCCATTCGGCGCTGGCTTTCGAGCATTCGAAGCCGTTGACGCTTCACGTCACCATTTTGTGTTTACTCGACGAGCAGACGAAAACGGCGAACTGATCGTTGTGCTCGAGATCACCGCTGAAGTTGCAGGCATGTCGAAAGCACAAATGAAAGAAATTCAAGCAGACTACTTTTGGTTCGAAGGCACATTAAGCGGTCTCTCGAGCTTTCTGAGCACAGTCGACGTCCGTTTCAAAGATGTTTTACTGACAATCGTCAAATTACCGCTGAAATTGCCAACTCATCTTACAACGCGATCACTTGAAGATGACACGTTGAAGTCGGCCAAATCTCCTTTCAACTTGATATATAGATTGATTCTTTCCTCTCAGTTGGATGCCCGCGAAGTGAGAAATGTGTTCGAGTTTCTTTCGACGACGAGAGCACCGCCCAACAAAGAAGCAGTAAAGATAAAATATCTGTGGTTCGAGAACTATAAAATGACCACGGAAGAGAGTGGCGACGTGCGACCGACTGCAATAAATGTCGACGACTTGTCGGCATGTGACGAATCAATCAACATTTCGGTGAACACTCTTGATGTAAGGAGATCTTTGCCTGAAGATATTTTCAGACCGTCTCTTTTGGCGTTTGCGGCGATTCTCAATTGCGTTCGAGAAATCGATTGTATCAATATTAATGACGCTGGGTTGACACTGATCGACGATTTTGAAAAGGAGTCAAACGTACGTCGACTCGAAAGAAGAATCGCAATAATTGAAGATATTGTTTGTAAAGTTAGACAATCTTTGCCGAGTGGATCTTTAGCGAAGTTTGTCGCAGACGTCAAAGCAAAAGAACTCACGATCAACTTCTTCGATTTTTCTTCAGTCGCCTCCATCGAATCGTTCGTCGATTTTTGCAAAATTCTTGCCGAAGAGGAAAAGAGTGGACGAGTGATGCTGCAACAAATAAAAATAAAAAATATTTGGAGAGTTCGGCCTTCCATCCTAGCAATCGTGAATTCACTCGTCGAACTACTTCGCTCGTTGTGCAACTTGCAATTGGATTTCTCCATCCATTATCTAAATGATGATGAGTACAAATTCGTTTTCTCATCGTTTCAGGCCGAATTAGATAACCGCGTTCACTTTTGGTAATGTTCACATTTGTGACCTGATCATGTTAACTTCTATCAGATTAGTGTGTTATCGAATAAAATCAGCTTCTACAAAAAAATTTATTCACCACAATCAATTGAGTAAAACGCAATTTTTGAACGGAACTGCGTTCATGTCGTTAATATGTAAGCTGTATTAATACGACCAGACCACAAGCTGCCACTGATATAGCCTGAACAACGATAAGGGTCAATATTTGATAAATAATAGCTTTAATAATTAGCACCTTTTGCAAACACTTTCGCATCGCATTTGGTTGAAGTACTCGAGAAAACTGAATGTTAACGGCCATCAGATGTGCACGTAGCTCTCGTTCAACGCTCATTCGTTGTTTTTTTTGCTGGCTCGTTGACTTAACTCTGGCGACGATGGTGAAAAAGACCACATCGCGGTGCATGTATTCCATGCAAGTGTGGAGTCCGTCTTCTATAAATGACCAAACATAATCGCTTAAATAACGTCTTCAACTATTTGATTAACTATGAGTTCAGTGTGAAAAGCACACACGTTGTGAAGTTGTCAGCCTCGTTGTCAATAAAAAAAATTCATCGCTTTGAACAGAACCCACAAAGTCTTTACACTGGATACGCCTGCCGTTTTTGACAAGTTTGAGAAATTGCATGTTTACTGCCGATTCACTTTCTTTTCTTAAATGATAATCACGTGTAACTTTATAACAAAGGATGTACCGATCATCGAGGCCCATTGACGGAGTGCGTGCGAGCGAGCGTACCAGCGTCGTTTACCTACACAATGAAATCAATCGATAATTGTTACAGTACTAGGCTCGTTTGTGCACGCAAACAGCAAAAAAGGCACCTCTCGTGATGGGCAACACAACAAAACACGTCACGCGACCACAAATCACACGTGGAAAAATCGACTATGGCATAAAGTCATTAGTTCTCCGTATAAACGCGTTCGTTAAGTCACCTGGCTTCATTTAGTCAAAAAAATCGATTATTGTGCGTATAGAATCAAATCAATCGATAATCGTCCCGCTCATACCGGTGCCGTCAACGCGACGCGCGCAGCCGCCATCTGTGTCATCAGCAGAACAGCGATGTCCATCAGCTGTACGTAATCGTCGTCACCGTCAGCGATTCGCTTCTCGGTGAGCGCAATCCGCGATGAAACAGTAGACGAGTTCGCTTTGAATGCCGCACATCATCTCGACGATCGCCTACTCGCTGAGAATTATCCATTTTTCGGCCGCCCCATTCGAATTAGTCGACGGTTTTATCGATTCTTCGTGAGTTCGCTTCTGGAACACAAGAGAAACATTGTCACCTATGCATTGCACTCTTGGAGAACGGGTAGAAACATCGGTGCTTCTGATTAATCGATTTTAATTTTAATAAAAGTGTGGAACCTATTTAGTCGATTTTCATCTCCATTAAACTTGATGGGTGGGTTTTTCACCAACCTTACTGAATTGATTACTTTTTTGCTCACTTTTCCGTCCATGATGGCTTTCTTCAACCACTCTCACCTGATTCACTAGCTCCTTGTCATTGAAATTCTTCGCCTGCGACGCCCACTGCATGCACATGATCGCGCGGTGAAGGTCGCCATACTCGATGAGCAAATCGAGAACGGCCGTATCGGCGACGATACTCGATTAAAATTCGCCGTTTTCTTAATCGCTGGTTGGATAAACCATTTTTCGCGCGTTTGCTCGACGATGTGTAGCCCGCAGGAACTCTTTCATTGCTCCGTTTGATAAGCTAAAATACGAGGACACTAAAACAGTAGAATTTGACAAGCCTAAAAAATCGACGTTAAAAAATAATTGAGTAATGTAAAGCTGAGCGAATGTACGCAGTCAACATATGTTTCAATGTGTTTTTGCGCAAAGCGGAAATAAACCGTCGTCTACGGTAACAGATACACTTTGCGTGCTGTAGAGAGCCTGGATAGTGTGCGAAGCTCTAGAAAGGCCCCGATCCCGGAGAATGGACCTATAATTTATTTTTTTTTACCCTTTCGTGCTATAAGAATACACAAGAATAATATACACTGCCGTTACGGTAGCACATATCAGTTCTATCTACTGCATGTGTGCGTGCACGCGCATTGCTGGCTTGCATTTTACTTTATTTAATCTTTATAGCACGCCTTAATGTTAACTTACGTTTTTAGAAAAAAAAATATATGCGGATAAGATCAACAGAAATTATCTTCGAACGTAAACTTAAGCTAGACTCAGTGTATCTACCTGCAAAATTTCAGCCCGGTAGCTTCTTTCTTGCGAGCGCTATTGATTATCAGCGCCCAGTTTCGGTTTCGGTTCCAGTTTCGGATTTCGTAGAATACTCACTAAAAGCGTGAATTTCGGGTCATCTTGTTGGGCATGGCGCCGCAATAGTTGACCAATATGGCTAGTTCACGAACCCGAACCTATATACCCGCCAAGGTACTCGCACAAAAA
>JAQGBB010002622.1:0-10578 GCA_034691745.1 Prismatolaimus dolichurus | reverse complement strand
GCTCAGTGCACGAGAACAGAAGAACCTTTCGATAACAAAGCCGTAGTTCATAGAGTTGCGGGTATTTTGCAAGATTTGTGCGTGTACGTTGTTACATGGAGGGACACAGGAGACAAAGGCTCACAATGTTGTGTACCTCCATGTCACTTGCGTTTGACGACGGTTTTGTTTGCGTCAGGGGGAAACTTTTGACCTCTCCTTGCGCTGTGTACGTATATGGACTTGTAATTTGCTTGTTTTCATTTTTTAGAGTGCTCAGAGTTGGGGTAGTTTATTTTGTAATTTGGTGAATCGCTGTTCAAATTATTCTTATCTTGTAAATCTCGCGAAATGCCGTCCGTTGCCGAGAAAGCGCCGACCAAACAGCAGCCGAAGACCGAGAAGAAGAAAGCGGATGCGTCGAAAGAGCTCACCAGCAAGGCACCCGTCGTTGCTCCCGTCGCTGACAAGGATAAGGATGCTGACAAGGATGAGTGGCAGCCCGTGCAAATTGTCGAGAAGAAGCTGCGAAATCTGGAAAAACGCAAGGTAGAAAAGAGAAGAGAAGCTGACGTCCTGTAGTAAACCATAGAGCAAATTGTTTTGTAGCTCAAACTTGACTCGTACAAGGCGGACATCCAAGCCGGAAAGATTTTGACGCCCGAGCAAGCAGTAAGCGACTCACGAATTGTTCGCGTGCTAGAGTAACTGGACGAATACTCTGCTGCTTTAGGATGCGGTGAGTCATGTCGTCGAGGTGGATACGCAGATCGAACTTTGCAAGGAGTTCCTCGGGCAGCTGCGACAAGCGAAGCAAGACGTATGTTAAAACGGATGAATATTGAACAAGAAGATACTATTTATTGATTATTTTTTGCAGGAAGCGAAAGCGGCGAAGGCTGCAGGGAAGCTGGCGGAGAAGGAGCGGACGAAGCAAGAGCAGAGCAAGCTCAGGGATCTCCTCGAAATCTGTCACCTGCTCAACCAATTCTGTGCTGCCGCCGGCCACTCTATGCGATCCGACTTCACGCAAGGCGTTAACGGAGCACTTGTATGTCATGCTTGCTCTGATTTTTCCGCATTTAACCAGCGATTTTCTTTCAGACACTTAGTGTTGATGAAGTCGCGGTCATCGACGAGCTCCATCGCTTGCTCATTCCAAGCGGTGTCGAGGGAGAATCGAGACGAAAGAAGCTCGACGATGCTGCACACCATGCCCATCTTCTGCTGATCAGCAGTGGCAAGAAGTTGCTCAATACGACGTGTACGTTTCTCTGGTTGACTCACCGAATATATGTACAGTACGTATTTATCGATTGATTTTCTTCTCTTTAGACAAGGACGCAAAGTGCCTTCTCAATCGCGTTCTCACCTCGGAGTTTTTCGACGAGAAGGACTCTTCGACACGACCGTCTTCTGAAAAGAGCGCTGAAGACGCGCCGGTAAACGCCACACCGCCAGAAATAGCTCCACAGACGGCGAGTGCTGATTCGACCAATGGTGTCGGCGTTGTCGTTCCAGCGGAGGAGGCGCAACGTATGCAACACGTTACTTTACATGCAGAGGGAATCATACTTCTTTTGTAGGTGTGTTTGCCCACGAACCGCATCTCTTTGCGGGAACTGAAGAAATGAACAAGTTTATGCCACCGGGAACGGCAGCGATGCCAATTCCAGTAAAACGAAATTATCGATTTTTTATATGTGTACGTTATGCATGCGAAATCGTTGTAGACTGCTGGCACCGTCTTTGAACATGGCGAACGCCGTGCAAGTATAAACGCGGGCGGCGACGCTCACTACGTGCCGGACGATGCGACCGAGGAGCCTGATTTGACGGCACCGCAGCCTCCGCGTGGAGGTTAGTAGGGGATGTGGGCACTTTGTTATTTGTTCAAAATAAATCACGTAAAGGGTCGGGCAAAAGTCGCTTTGTTTACACTGCATAAAATGTTCTAGATGAAAACGTAAGACACGTGGTTAGACCTTGCTTATGTTTTCATGTAGAGAAAGCGAACTTTTGACCGACCCTTTAGATAACTACGTCACTTTTCTCTGTAGATGACAATGCAGCACCGACTGAAATCGGCGTCTGGAACGGCGGTGCTGAAGGTGCTGGAATACCCAAACGTGGAGGCGCGAGAGGTGGTCGTGGAGGTCGACCTGTTGGAGCTCGTGGCGGTTGTTTCAACTGCGGGCATGAGGGACATATTGCACGTGAATGCCAGGAACCACGCAAACCTCGCGGTGGAGGTTAGTATTTAACTGTGTTATTTATCGATTTTTATGTACAGTATGTTTAGGACGTGGGGAATACTACGGTGGACGTGGCGACTTCTATGGTGGACGTGGTGCGCCAGCTCCGGGAGGACATCAACCGCGTGAACGGGGCGCTTTTCGTGGTGGACGTGCTCGCGCTGGCCGAGGTCCGCTACAGTGAGGGAATGGTTTGCGATGGCAGACTTTTGGACTTTGACGCGCGCGGTGGACGGATTTTGTATTTACTTTGTTTTTGATGTGTTGCTGCTATCGAGATGCTTGCGGAGTCGTGTTTGAATGGGGGAGAATTGAGGGACGAACCGTGAATGGTGGTTGGCGATGCATTTGGACGTTGTTTGGTATTTGAAGGGCTTTACGGAGCTTGAATTTTTATTGATTTATTGATTTTTGACGCAAAATTTACTGGAGCTTGAATTTTTATTGATTTATTGATTTTTTACGCAGAATTTGGAGGACTGTTTTTGCGCGGTTCAAATGCTTGTCGCGTGTGCATGGTTTTGTGCCCGTGGGCGTTTTTGCTAATCGTTTGGCTGCTCTTTTGACGAGCGTGTATGCAAGTATGGATGTAGTGTATACTATGCGTGCTACTCTGTGTGACCGTGCACTGTGACGCTTAACTAAATGCGCTTTAGTAGTTCTCCTCGCTGTGCTCTCGCTCGAGTGCGCTCGCTGTTCTCCGATTGCCCTTTGCTGTGCTTGTCTATCGATCGCTAGCGTTATTCGTGCTTTTCTTATTTCTGTTCAGTAGCGCAACAAGTTAGGCCAGAGTCGGCTGGTGTTCCACGGTGTCTTGGTATGGACTTAATCGAAATGTCTCTGGCAGTACGCAGAAAGCGGTCTCGCGTTTCAGGAACCGATACGAATGCGTGCGCAAAGGCGATCTGCCAGTGCGATCTCGCGGCTTCCAACTGCTTTGGATCCTATCCGTATCCGGCGGAGAAGAAAGTGGTGCCGAGAGAAAGCTGCCAGTGATGGCCATCTGGAATAAATTTAGACGAAACTGTGCCATTTCTGTTGTATTTAAAATTTACCTAGGTTTGTCTCTTTGTGCGTTTTTGACTCTTTTCTGTAATTAGCATGCTTCGATATTCGTGAAAGGTGATGTGTACAACATTCTTGCGCGTTTTCTGGTTTAAAGTTGTAATCAACGCGTTCCGGAGCTGCACAAAATTTCGAGACGTGGTGTATGGTCTCCACTTCGTCCCCCTCATAACGCCAGTGATTCTAGTAGAGAGGATTCGGAGGAAAATTTCTCCGAATATTTGGATTCCCCCAGAAGAAATTGAGGTTGGTGCACATAAGGATAGGCAAAATCACCCGAATTTCGCAATTTCCCTCCGAGAAAATTTTTCTACCAGAAACACCATATAAGACATAATTTTCCTCCTTTGTGAACCCACTGACGAAGTCAGCTTATTGCGGTGCGACGTGTCGTCCGTCTGTCTGTATATATTTACGTATGTGCGCATGATAGCGTTGGCAAGAAGCAAGCTAGTGGGCTGAAATTTTGTCGGTTAGGCCAAACCTAGGTTCAAGTTTGTAGATGGGCCTTGGGGGTCTAATACTCCCGGGAATGCCGCTCCAGCAGAGTCACTCTCATGTAAAAATCAAGTGTTTTGCATATAACTCGTGAACGCCTCAACAAATTTGGCTGAAATTTGGTTTGCTTACTCCTCACGTGTAAGGCTTCAAAATTTGTTGTCATCAATAGTTTTTGCCGTAAAAATTTTCAGGCCCACTGACACGCATTATGTAAACTCCTGAACGACGGAACCGATTTGGTTCAAATTTGGCGTTTGCATTCATCTCGTGATATGCTTCGCAATTTGTCATCAATAGTTGGTATGACACGACGCCGACCCAAAGGTCGCAAGTTCGAATCCTCTTTTTCCACATACTGTTTGCAGTTTTTCTCGTGGTTTATTGAACTCAAAAGTCAAATTTGACGTCGAAAACCGGTTTTTGCGTCAGTGAGCCTCGAGGATCGGTACATCCGACTTTTATTATTTTCTCCCATTCCCATTTTCTGCCGTGACGTCATATATGCATGTCCCCTAATGGCCCTAACAAGGCCCTAAAGACAATAAACATTTAAAAAATGTCAGACAGTGAAAAGTAAAAATAAGTCAGTATTCTATTGTAAACTAAGATTTGTAGTTAAAATTTTAAATTTTTTACAAAAGAGCGAAACGTTTTCCCAAAGATCAGAACTGCCCTTCTGGCTTTGCGAAGTAGTGAGAAAATAGAAAAAGCTTTCGTTTGCTCGATCGTGACGCTCTCCAACGCTTTTGTCTGCGATGTTTGCACATTTTATTAGTCGCGGTCAAGGCCGCCTTGGATCATAAAATGAGGTAGAGCTTTTGTACACATAATGTAAATGCATTCCGATAGGACGAGCTTTCTTCGTGCTTTTGTGTCATAAATTTGAAAGGGATCATTAAATATAAAATGCAGTTCGCCTGGCCCGCGCACCATTCAACGGAACGAGCTCGTCGAGAAATGTCGATTTTTGAGGATTTACGATTTTTCGAGACTTCCCTATTGTGTCCATTTTCGCCCGAAACTCGTTTCGCGATAGTGTTCCGCGCTTCCGAAGCACTCGGCATTCCGTGTTTGACTTTACGACTTCGAATTCTATGGGTTTTACGATCAGTCCGAATATACGCGCGACATCTGGATAGCGAAAAGTTTTAGAGCATGCTTTTATTGCCGTATGCAATTTTTCCCGATGGGTCGCATATGCATAGAATTGCAAATAAACGTACAAATTTTATCGTATTTTTGATGTTTTTCAGCGGAGCTGTATACTCCAACTTAGCCCCAAGCAGACTGGTAAAAATCCAACCAAACCCGGAAATTTTAAAATACGTTCAAAGGCTTAAACTCGATAAAAATGTAAATTTATATTTTGATATTTAAATTGAACTTAAATTATTTTAAAAACAATTTAAAAACCATTATTCTAGGATGGTTCCAGGTTATTCTCAATTTTGATCATTTTACTCATCTTCTGGTTGGTCTGATTTGGATTTTAATTACCTATCTGGGATTGGGCTTTTTTAGATTTTACCCACTGCCTTGTTCTGCCTTTTCTTAAAAAATATTCTTCGGCAGTTTTGCCACATTTTAGATCATTCTCCAGCTAATTTTATCCTTCGGAAAATGCCGTCGGAAATTCGTACCGTCGGCACGGCGGGCATCACGAAAGCCCGCGGCGTCTGCGATGATTTCATCAAATTCATCAGCCGCGGCAACGTCATCGACCTGGCCATCGGCGTTATCATCGGCGCGGCGTTTTCGGCGATCGTGACGTCGCTCGTGAACGACATCATCGGTCCGTTCATCGCACTCGCGACGCCACAGTCAGGCCTGAAGAACATGTTCGTCGTTCTTCGCTACCAGAACAAATCAGCGACGCCCGTCTACACGACGCTCGACGAGGCTAACAAAGCGGGCGCCGTCACGTGGAACTATGGGAACTTCCTCGCGACGATCATCCACTTTCTCATCGTCGCGCTAGTCATCTTCTTCATCGTGAAGCTCGTTGCGCTTGCGTGGCGAAAGAAGGCCGCCGCGAAGACGGACTGGCCGTGTCCGAAGTGCCGCGAGGAGGTCAAGCTCGGCGCTGTCCGGTGTCCACACTGTACGGCGGAGCCAATTTCACCTGACGATAATCGAAAGGTGGCGGAGATCTCGGACGATAAGTCGGCGGCTTTACTGAAGTGAGAAGGGCGAAAATAAGCGAATTTTGCTCGATTTAAATTGGACTGCGTGGACGTTTTTGACGGAAAATTCGGACTTCGTCTTCTCCTCGTCAGCGATATTTGCAAATGTAGGCTATAATGCTTTTGTTGAACATAAAATACTGTGTAAAAATTGCATGTTGTATTTTTTCGATTAATTTCACTCATGTAGGTTTTGAAAAATGACTCGAATTTAAAAAAAAAAACAAATTCAGATCGAACGCTCGAGCGAAAAGACCCTAAAATTAAACGAGTACTTACTAGCTCTGTAATTTCAACAAGACTCAATTTTATACTTGATAAAGTGAATAATTTCCACACAACGAGGTGAAATTAGTTGACAAAGTGACAAAGCCTAGGCTAGTAACGAATGTATTCTCAGAAATATACAGAACGGACGACGCTACTTTACGGCTGAGTTTAGGCTTTGTCATCTGATTCCACGTTGTTGCGAGACGTAATACTTCGTACTCTGGGGCAAATGTATGACCAAAATGCCGGCGGAAATTTCGAAAAAGTCTGAGCTTGGTCAGAAACAATTTGCTTACAGAATTCCACCAAACAAGTAGAATCGGCAAAGCCGGAAAGAACATCCTGCATGTAAGCAAAAAATGACGTATAGGAAATTTTGTGCAGTCTGGAATACTATGGAACACTCTGGAACAGCTTGGAACATATCGATGTGCTACCATCTGAATGTACAAATTTTTTAATAGCGAGATGACCAAGGGGAATGGGGATAGTTCATGAATGACCACTTAACTACCCTTTGTATTCCGCTGCGCTCCATGGAAGATGCAATAAGCAAGCAAATCTAGTAGTAGAACGGACACTCCGCGTGAGCTTTGACCGAGCTGCGAAAATTTACAATCGCTGGGAGCGTATGTGAAATGCAGAGCGCTGGTTGTTCCCCTCCAAGCACCCGCATATCGCATTAAGCTATATCTGAATCTCGGACCCGTAGTTCAATTTCACAGCCGTCTCAACAAGATGATGTTGAACGGACTCTTCTTCTTTCTCGACAGGCGGCGTTGATTGACGATCCGGCAGCGACACACATGAATAATGCATCGATGTCGGCCACTGTAAGTCGTCCGGCTCTTCCTCGATCATCGGTCGGCAGCAACAGAGCTCGTAACACCAACTGCGCACCGAGAAATCGCTGTTCAGTGCGATGCAGACCAGAGGATAGATGGCAAGTAGAAAGGCGTAGACGGACTTTCCGACCCAGAGGAGACGAAGGGTGAGCTCGTTTCTCGATAACGACGGTCCACTTTCGAGAACGACGATCTTGGCGATATTCGAGACGACGAATGTGAGCGTGTAGAGTAGAACGAACGGTAGGAGCATCTGAAGGGCGTTCAAGTTTCGAATAACCTGTACAGAAACGCCGAGGCAATTTTAATTCAGTCAAAATGATTGGAAAAATTAACAATGCAATTTTTCGTCATTGGTAATAGAGAGCGCAGCGAAAAGTAATCAATCTAAATTAGCTTGAAAACGAAATGCTAATTTAATAGATTTATTACTTTTCGCTGCAGCCTCTATCGCCAAGGACGATGAACTGCATTGTTAATTTTACCGATCACTTTGACCCTCAATTACAAAATTTCAAGTTATTTTCAGTAATTTTATTCTTATTTTTCTTATCATTATTATTTTTTATTATTCTTATTTTAAATTATTTTTATTTTTAAACTTTTTTCTATTTTGTAATTATATTTTCGTTAAACTATATTTAAGTTAAATGCTTGTAAGTTATTTCCGTTAAAAATCATTTTACGATTTTACCAAAAATAACATTTGGACCAGGCAATAAAAAACTTTTTCATTGAGAGAATTAGTTGTGTTAGTTACGTCATTTGACCAATCGACACTCCTTCAGAAATTTTTTTTCGAAAACTACAAAAAATACATATCTCTCTTTGCTTGGCGTCGCACCTGAAAACGCGACTTCAACGGCATCAGTGCTTGATTGATCGCAAAGTTCTTCATCAGCTGTTGATTATGGTTAAGCGCGACGACGTAAAGTAGAACGGACGCGATGAGCATCAAGGTCTTGAACGCAAACGATACAACAAGCGTCTGCCGCGGAAAGGCGAACTCTGTCAAACAGATCGGTTCCGCGCTTCCATTCACGCCGGACATCCAGCTAAAAGTGGGCTGAAGTATCGACAGACCGATCGCCTGCGTCCAAATCCACGCCATCGAGACAACAATGAGTCGATGCTCAGCGTACTCATACGTGTCTCTATGCCACGTCGCGTAAGCCCGATCGATACTGATCGCTGCGATCGAAGTTTCCAGAGCGATTCGCAAAATAGCGTTAAAAGTTTCGACGATCGTACAACACGAGGTGGACACCTGAAGGGTGCAAGGATCATTGCTATGCATCGCGTTGATGATCCACATGTAGAAGGCGATAAAGTAGAGACATTCGAGGAGGCTACACGCTGAGATGTTCAGGAGTATGAGCCGAACGTTCGTGTCGAGGCGGCGGAACCGCCTCGCGAATGCACAGTAGATGAGGAATGCGTTCGAGAGGACGGCGATGAAGCAAGCGACGAAATCGGCGAGGATCGTCGTGAGGAAGCGGGGGTCGTCGAGGAGCGCCTTCTGCGCTAGACAGGGTGATGTCGACATTATCTGGAAAACTGAAAGTATTTACGAAGGTGAATATTTTTCGGGTTTATAAATGATCAAAGTTGTGGAACAACCATTTTCATCGCCTTTTTGAAAGCATTTCAGACATTTGTCTACGTCAATCAGGGCACGCGTTTCAGAAAAATTTACTGGGCTTCAATTCGCTTGTTGGGAGCAAAATTATGATAACAGACGATTTTTTTCCGAAAATGCCCTTTTTATGTATGATTTTTCCTGAGTTCATTCTACGTCGAGTGGTGCGTTCCGCAGAAAACAATTCTCACGCTATCGCGAGACATATGCGAGAACCACTTATAATAATTTTGCTCTCGAGCTCGCTAGAAAGCAAAATGATTGCTACTTGTAGGTTTGCGTGTGATGCACCTCGAGAGCAAATTTATTATAAGTGCTTAGCTAGCACGCCCTGTCGATTCCGAGTCGAATAAAAACTGGTGGTATGCCACTTTCTGGAAAAGGAATACCGCCATTGTTCTCTGCGTACTCGCAGCGGGTATAATTGCTTTGGCAACAAGTCATTAGGCCCAGAAAACGCCTGCAAATTATCGTACCATGTCGAAAGCATGAAGAAAGTAGAACAATGGATTGACTAATTATCACTTGACGAGTTTTGACTTGACAAGCACCACCAGGAAATTTTTCCGCCCTGCGTACTCATCGCAGGATGCAATAATATGTTTACATCATTGCGTGGAAAGAATGCGCACGTTTTAATGAATTTCACTCTCGTTTTTAGCTGTCAGAAAACACACGTGGGCTCCGAATTTTCTACTGACGGGCTTCGGTCTTCGCGCTTGGCTGTCTAAAAGGAATCCTCATGGAATGTGCTTATTTAGCTAATCCAGCGAGCGGCTTTTCGCGACGGATCACGAAGCTATTCAGCTTTTGCAAAGTCGCATCATCACACGACTGGGGCAGCGGAAACCGTTGGGAAGATGCCCAACTGAACTCTACAGCAGAGCTAGCACGGCTGATATGTCATGAGATAATTTAATCGGCTTAATGTCAGCTTATTGCTTCTCGCAAAGTGAAACTGATGAGATTTCTCTCGGTGACGACGATGCGTATATGAAAATCGATTCGTTCGGTCGGAAGCCGTTGGTTCCTCCGTCAAGCAGCGGAACGTCTTGCGCATGTAATTTACATAGACGTCATCGAAGGCGGACAAAATCAAGTATAATCTCGATATAGAGGAGGCTGGCCTCTCGGACAGAATGACTAAATGTTGGGAGTTTGGCTTGGACTGTCCCAGATTTGAACCTCTTTTGTCCCACCAGTCGACGACAAGCTACCGGCACAAAAATGCTATTTTCCGGATTCATGAGGGTAAACATTTAAAAAAAAACTTTCGACTTTAAAAAGTTAATTCTTGAGCAAGTATGCTCTGAAGACTTTGCGTAGCTCAAGGATAACGAAGGATCCGATCAAATGATGACTAACTACACGTGTCTCCTACAGAATACAGATGCGCCAGGCATGAGCCACGGCTGTGCCTGTCACGAGCAAAAGACGGGCGCCCATTTACTAGCCTCTTGGTTCAATTAATAAATTTTCCGTTTGAGCGAACGTTTCAGGTCATGGGAAGGATATTTCAGCTTTCAGCAACGGGTGCGACTTCAGTTCTGCTACATGTAGCGCGTAATCGTGAGCTCGTCAAGTATGCAACAGGGTGACCATGGTCGACAACGGGCGATCTTAATATGAACACACAGAGAAAAGCTACACAGTCATGATTTTGATCGGGAACTTTCCTCTTCAGATCCGAGTCAAGGTCAGGATGACCGCCCGGGTCTAGGATTGGTAGTTGGGGCGCCCCATCCCATGCTCCCCCATCTACCAACGAACTTTTTCTTAGAAAGTTCGTTGGTCCGGAATGGGGCAAAATGGGCCCCCATGGGGCGGGGCAAAAATTTTGG
>JAQGBB010002621.1:0-10580 GCA_034691745.1 Prismatolaimus dolichurus | reverse complement strand
AATCTAGATTTGCAGATCTGCAAATCGAAAAGCTTTGACCGTTCGCCTACATTAAACATACAAGGCATTGTACACGCTTGTTCAACCGCAGAGGATTCGCAGCTCGAGCGGCTTCGCTGAAATGAAGAGAATTTCAGTTGAAGACTTCGTAAGAAGTTTTTTAATTTCGTTAAAATGTAGTTTACACTACATATATTTCATGCGTATATTGTCTGTATGATAGCCAAATACGTAGGGTATGTACAATGCCGAATGTATGTATAAATTCTGAGCTTGCAAGATTTCCCAAGTTGTGTTTAGTTGAATGTCCAGATCATTTCTGGTTTTTTATCTCCAGCATTTTGAAATTTTGTTTTTTTTTTCGCCCAGACCTCTATTTTTTATCAAGAGTATTTTATCTGTACATGCGTTCCTTTTTACAATTATAATATTTGCAACCAAATGGAAAACAAAGTCTCTCCAGTTGTTTCCACACAGTCTTTGAAGACGGTCAGATACCATTTGTACAGTACATACAATTGGGTGTACTGTAGAGTTGCGTCTCGAACTTCGACCACCTAAAATTTACAGGAGCAGTCGAAGTTCATGACGCAACCCTACGTACATTACATAATATACATGGTTAGAATTCGTTTTTTGGCACAAAGCAGTACGTCGCCAATGTTTGCCGCATAAACTTTCTTATTCACGCTTTAGTCAAAATGAACGCCACCAGTTCCACCAGCGACGAAGGTGATAAGCATTTAATAATCACCGATATCGTGAAGAGTCTGAAAGACAGCTTCGTTCAGCCGGGCGATCTCCAGGCTGCGGAGACGCTCGTCTTGCTTGCCGCCGATTCGGCGCCGACAAGCAATGCGGTAGCGCCGCTCAACACTTCGTTTGATGTTGGCTCTTTGTTCGATATTGGCAACAGTTCGCAACAGTCGGCGTCCAGCGGTCAGCCTGCTTCGCAGCACGCATTCAACGCAGACGATGTTCTCGTGAATGATCCATCGCTCGGCGATATTCTCAGCACGCTTGGCGGTTTCCTTCTTAGTACGTTGCTTAGTGTTTATACACATAGCATCTATTCTATTTATTATAATGCTGAAAAGCATTTTTTGAGTTTATTGTGCTTTACATTCAAGCTGTATTTAGCGCATATGCGTGGGCATATAATAATAATAGCGACGAATTATTACCTTTGTTTTAATGAAACCACCTTTTCTTTCTCATTTTCCAGACACGGGTCAACATAGCTTACCCCATTCATCGATTGCCTCCTCATCAACCTCAACAACCCCAACCCACGACAGCGTCGTTTCCGCCATCTTCGACTCCATCGTTTCCCTTCCCCCAACATCATCACACAGCGCCAATGACCTCACCACTGCCCCGAACGGCCTCTCGACTTCACCTATCGGTCAACTCCGCATCTCCACCGATCTCTTCTCCCTCACATCTCCCCGCAATCGTCTCGGCTCGACATGTTCCGATCTTCTCCCAATCGCTTCAACGAGCACCCTCGCTTGTAATCGCAGGCGTTGTAGCCTTGAGGAGAGTGGGAAACTACCGTCGCCTGTTACTACACCGTCACCGCCACTGTCGACGGGAGATGCAGCACCGCCGAATATCGAGACGGTTTCGATTCATGGCTTTCAGTTACCACGTGTGCGCGCGGATGGAGATGATGATGGAGATGGGGATAGGAAGTCACCGGTTATTTGGATACGAACTCGAGATGTGTTTCGGACGTTCTTTTCGAAGTCGAAACATTGGTGCGTGCTCTTTGTGTTTGCATGTGGACCGTCTTTGCATGTTGGCTGGTTTTCTCAGAGTTTCAGAGAAAACTGGTTTTCTTCAGACTGGTTGAACGTGCACCGCGCTCCAATGCACCAAAATAATGGCCACAATTTGGCACGCTGCTTGTTCACCCAGTCTGGAGAAAACCGGTTTTGTCTGAAATTTCGAGGAAACTGGTTTTGTCTGAAATTTTGGGAAAACCGGTTTTCGACGAAATTTTGAGAAAACCGGTTTTGTCTGAAATTTTGAGAAAACCGGCCAACGTACAGGGACTGCGTGGTATAACGCGCGAGATATGTACAGTACATTAGCACGCTACACTGGAAATTTCACATTTTGTTTAACTGTAATTTGTTTTTACTGGTATAATTGACAACTCTTTTTCGCAGGGACGGTTTTAAAACGATGCTCGAAGAGAACCGCATCCGACCCTGCCAAGTAACACCGGCGAATATAGAGGTTCTTAGTGTCGCACAAATCGAGTTCCTCTTACTCAACAATCAAGCCCGTCGCGACGGTTTCGCACGGTGTATTCGTCTGAACAGTTCGACAGACGCTGCTGGTCCGTCAACACTTTCGTTCACGACTGGGGGTGGGCAATTTCCGGGTCTTGCTTTGACTGGTTTGTTTCCTCCGACGCCGGTCTCGCCGTACGAACAGGTCATCGCTGTGGGGGAACGCAGTTTCGGGTTACTGGAAAGCGGGATTCGTACTCGACGATCGGATCAGGACGATATTGTTTACGTTAAAGCAGACGCTGATGCTCAACCGGTACCGTCGATTGTGAGGGGACAAGTCCAGTTTGTTCGGCTGGTCGATGTACAGACGGCACTTATTGCGCCTGGCTCGACGAGTGTGGGACCGGCGAGGTTGAAAGCGCTGAGGGATGTTTGTGCGGGGTTGGGGATTCAGGTGGTGCAACTCGCGCAGAATGATAAGGCGAGACTTGTGGTGAATGCGAATGCGCTTAGGTATGTTTTGTGGTTGTGGGAAATTAACCACTGTTTTGGTCGTGGTTGACGTTGGCCTTTTTTAGACTTTTTTCCTTTATTTTCCTTTCTTTTTAAGACCATTCTTTTCTCCCTTTTTATCCTTTCTTTTCCCGAGCCGCCGTGAATTATACTATTTTGTGTCTACTTTTCTACTTTTGCTAACTTAAAACGAAAATTTTCGGCTCAGTATTAGCACAATGAAACGTATTGCTCACATGTATCTCTGCAGAGGAAACATGCTGGTATGCTCTGATCCGTCTTTCTTGCTTCCTCTTACAGCAGAAGCATTAAAAACCCCCTGTCATCGTCATTTTTTTCACCCTTTTTTACCCTTTTTATCCTTTCTTTTTAAAATGTCAAAACAGTGACAACCATTGACCGGTTGCTTGTATGTATTAGGCACAGTTCAACACACGCGATAGACGTTAACGATCTCACCCGTCTCCTCGATTACTGTCGTCAATTCCCCGCATCTGGCTCACTCTCGGGTATACCCAGCGGCAAGAAAGTGCCTGTGAGTGGCGGCAAACGCGGTCGTAAACCAAAGGCACACGCAAATCTAACAGTAAAAGATGAAGACGAGAATCTCGCACCATCGAGAAAGTGTCGTCGACTTGACATCGATGATGAGTATCAACTTTCGTCTCCATCTCGCTCGACATCGACGTCGCCGGAAATCGTCCGACGTGGACGCGGCAGACCCCGCAGGACGAATGTTTCGACATCCACGTCGAGATCGACGTCAGCGAGTTTGACCAATGAGTTTAGTGAATCGGACGATGGATGTGATGAGGGGAGAGATGAAGATGTCGGGCGTGAATCAGATGAGGAATCGACGAAACCATCTGTGGGGAAGACTTTCGTTGTGACGGCAGCGAACGTCTTTCAACAACAGCAGCTGGTTAGACGCAGTGAGGTTGCACCGATCGTCTCGGTCGGGAGTCGCGCGCCGATTCCGAAAATTAGAATTGTCGTTGATACGAAATGCGATTTGGAACTTGCGAGGGTCGAGACTAGACCTCAACAGTTTTTGATACAAGAGTGCGCGGTTTTGCTACCGTCTTCACGAGGGGGACTGGCGGTTAGTGTCGCCGAGACGGCGACTCCACCGGGGCAGGCGCTCAATCGATCAGCTGTGAGTGAGGTGAAGAAGTTTAGGAATGATGTACAGTACTCACATTGCTAAGGGTCGTAGTTCGCTGCAGGCAGTTTGTGTGCGGGTTCGTCCCTGTGATTTTTTTCGAGAGAGCATTTTTCCTGGGTTTTTACTAAATTCTGCCAGCTGTAAAAGGTGCGCGAGTGTGCGACTGCATGCAGACTCAGTGCTCGCAGTTTTATGGTGCAAAAGTTCGCGGTGTGTGTGTATGTATGACCCATGGGCTTATTCTCAGACATCTATTCTTGCGAACGGACAATACGACTACTTTTCTACTTGCAGCGAAGCAGCAAACTCCCACTTTACGCTCGTGGCACATTCTACGAACACCTCTTCTTCGCCGCCGATGTGCGTCGAGCACAACAAGAGGCAGAGACGTCTGACTCTGCCGGTCTCTTATTGTCCGCCTCTCCTCTCGAATGGGGTCGACGAGCGGACAAACGTCTCTCCTCGAGTAAGTCGGCGGGAGCATGAAAATTTAAGCATACGCGAAAGAGCTTTGTCGATTTTAGAAAAGCGACGAGACAACGCTTTTGTATGGAGTGATTGCATCCGCTGTGAGACGTGCAATGAGTGGTTCAATCTGTTCGAGTTTGTCAAAGAACATCGACATGATAGTGGTGTTGTGAACGTTTCGAAACCGAGATGTTTTCTTGATGTGGGCGATGCTAATGCGACGGCATATGCACTTAATGTTTGGGCACGTGTGCAAGAACGGATGAGAGAGGTGGGCGTGTTTGATCTGTTACCGATCGCCGCGAGGGAAGTGGTTGGTTATTATGAGAGGCGACAGGCGGCGGGTGATCAACGAAGGAGAGAGATGGAGGCCGAAGAGGACAGAAAAACGGTGGAAATTATCTATGGCTGTAAGGATGAATGGCGGAATTAATTGGAGGAATTACAGTACGTGGTTGCTTATTTGTTTTGCTTTACTTCTTCTTGTGGTGTAGTCTACAGGCGGGGATGTTACGGTTTTGTGCACGGAACGTTGACGTGTTTATGTTCTATCGCTCTTCTGGCGGCGGGCTGACCTTTTTTCTTTGCGCTTGTGTGGATGTGGGCGGGACAGCCAATTATCGATTGGTATATACTGCTCATTGTTGTGGTTCAAGAAAGCCTGGTGCGTCTGCTGTATGCATTATCGTACTGTATATTAGTTATGTTGTGTGTTGAGACTGGACGAAGTTTGAGCGAAGTTAAGGTTTTTTACGTGCATTCAATAGAGCGTGTATGTACTGTGTATAAGTTTAACGCTTCGCGAACGGTTGTTTGATGGTGAGAAGTGAGTCGTATAGTTGGTTTTTACTATTCGGTTGCGGAAGCAGTAGATGTTTGTTTGTTGGTGAAAGCTCCTTGATTTGTTCTCGTTCACGTTCCGACTTGAGTCTCTTGATTAGATAGTACACAATTGTTTCTTGAATGACTTCGCTCTTCGATTATTGATTGGGTTTTTAGACCGGGTCGATAGGCGCCTGCCATAACTGTTTGCTGGTGTCTCTCGCTTTTAGTGCTTTTATTCACCAGTCGTCGATAGATAAGATAGCGAGCAGGGAGGGCTGGCCGAGTGCTTTCCTGTCGCTTACCTCCTTTTCACTCTAATGCAGTGCTGCGGTGTTTGTCGTATGTATCGATGTGTGCGGTGTTGGTCGGCGAGATGTCTCGTTCTGTAGGGAAGATGGATAGCGAAACGAAGTTAGTTTGTAGTTGGGTGGCTATACTCTTGCGGCGCGCAAAGTTCGGGGCCAGTCACGTGACGCGGGACTTGCTTCGCAACGCATGGTGTGATATTGATTTGTTGCAATGCTTGACAATATCTGGGCTGTACGAGCATGATGGTCATGTAGCAGACCACTGTACAGTGGTGTCTGCATTGCTGTTGGGTAATCGCATCGATACACCAGGGGCGTAGGGCAATTCCGGCTCCGAAAGTTCCAATTTGTGGGAAAAGTAGGGTAAAAGTCAATTTGGTCTTATTTCTTAAGTTTTCTACGGGTGAGCCCTCCTGAAACCAAGTTTGCCCAACGCTCCTGTAATCACCTTTTGTTGTTATGTTTATACGTGGTGCAGTTTATACACTTAAAATGCTGTTTTTTCTGAAGTGTCGTTTATTGAATATATGTTATCTGGGGACACCCGTTGTTCTCGGCTTTATCGTGGGATAGTGAGTCCTCTCGATTGCCTTACAAATGCAACATGCAATGACGTTTTTGTTCAAAAAGAGTTTTATCTACAGGAGGGAGATAAACCGAATCGGACCGCATTAGTTGATGCTTGTGTGCAACTTGAGCGGAAAGTTCGCAAACCGACTTCGTCATTTTCTGAGGTAATTTAGCGTGGACCGATTCGCCATTTGTGCACCGATTTAAGGGGGTGAACACGAAGATCGTCCTTTAGCTTCCTTCCTCGTCGATCCATGTTGAGCGTACACCCCGTCGCCGCACTCGCGGACAACTATATGTACATTATCGAAGATACTTCGACAAAGACCGCCGCCGTTGTCGACCCAGTCGAACCGGTCAAACTCTCGGCAGTAATCGACGAAGCTGGTGTTCGCGTTGGCGCCGTCTTGACAACACATCACCACTGGTAGGTAAGCACACGAGAAGCGTCATGTTTTAGAATCTTCGATACTTTAGGGACCATGCAGGAGGTACGAAGATCGATTGTGCATGGATGATAGATCTCATGGTTGACCCTGTGAAGGAAACGAAGATTTTGTTCGACGGTTTCCACAATCACCTCCAGATGTGTACGGTGGGGATGAACGAATTGGGGCGTTGACGAAACGGGTTACTCACGGTGATAAGTTTAAGGTAGGGGGTGTTTTCTATGTCGGAATCACTTCAGAACGCATTGTTTGACGTTCGGTAGATCGGCGGCTTAGATGTCGAGTGTTTGTTCACACCGTGTCATACGAGTGGGCATATATGTTATCTCGTTACGGATGGGAAGACTCGTGCTGTGTTTACTGGTATGGCCACAATGTGTTTCGTTGCTTGAATCACGCTGGGATGCTTAGGTGACACGCTCTTTGTCGCTGGTTGTGGGAAGTTTTTCGAGGGTAATGCTTCGCAGATGTATACGGCGCTTGTCGATATTCTTGGATCACTTCCAGATGATACGGTATATGTACTGGATGTGAGTGTGTTGGTCCTTTGTGGGCAGACCAGACGGAATATTGCTTTTAGAAAGTCTATTGTGGTCACGAATATACCGTGAGCAATTTGAAGGTATGTGTACAATGTATGTTTATTATGTGGTGCATGCATTGTATACGTACTGTATGCAGGGGCACCCATAGGGATTTCGATTAGGGCCCTACATTTTTTCTTTTTTTTTCAACCGATTGGGGGTGAGGCCCTGTTATGGGCGTCCCTGCTACGTGTCAGTCGTTGATAGGGTGAAGCACGTTGTACAGTGTATGTATGCGTTTTATTCTGTAGTATGCCCTGCACGCGGAGCCATCCAACGCGCGTATTGCCGACAAGCTCCAATGGGCGCAGAGTCAGCAGTGTACGGTACCGTCGACGATCGCTGACGAGAAGGCGACGAATCCGTTTATGCGCGTTGGGTGAGTGATGAGATGCGGAAGTAATAGATTTAGCTATTGGAATGTTTTAGTGAAAAAGCAATTCAAGAACATGCGAAAACGAGTGATCCTGTTGCGACGATGCAGTTTTTGCGGGATGAAAAGAACGGGTTTAAACCTAAGTGAGGGCGATGCGCGGTACGGGAACGAAGTCTGAACGCTTCCAATGTTTTCACTGCTTTTGGATTAGAAGCTACTAGAGCGATTGAAGGGCGCTCACGCGCCCCGTGACCCGTTACATTTGTAACGTGGTAATGCATTGCGAATTTTCCTGTTGACTTTCAAAAGAAATGAAGCGAGAATCCTTAGACCGGACATTGTAACAAAAACTCTGTAAAACAAACTGGTCTCAAATAGTAGGGCATGGACGTCTTCATTGCTAGCTGAATTTTTTGACAAAATTTAAAATTGAGGTAATTTTTCACTTGGAACTTACCATGGTCAACGGTCATACGATGCCATAGTCGTCCGTCATGTAATGTCCTTGAGACTGTAATAGAATGCGAATGCAGCGAAATTTAAGTTTAGAACATTATGGCAATTTTTTTACAAAATCTGAAAAATCTGTTTTTGAGCAGAACCCTTAGACTGGACACCGGAATGAAAGCTCTGTCGAACCAACCTTGTATAAAATATTATGGCATAAGTTTCTTTATCGCTGGCTCAATTTTTTGAAGAAATTTGAAAAGGAATGATTTTTCACCCGAAGCCGTGGTACCATGGTCGACGGTCATATGAGTCTTTTTTGAACGAACCTCAATTTCGTTCTGGACGAAACGAGCTTACCTGTTGATTCGCAAAAACGCCGTTTGTTGTTGCCTCGTTATTGGCGCGCGAGAGGGTGCCATGCTCTCACGCAGCGAATCAAAACACTCAGATAGATTTTCCAGTGTCGCCCATATATTAGGTGAAATTAGACGTTGGCCACTTCAAATTTTCTACATATATCGTGTGTAGATTTCAGTGCCGCTGCGCGTATATGATGCGTTACGACCCACGCGGTGTATGGGTTAAAAATCTCATTATATATGGATGAACCTCTTTCGACCAAACCTGAACGGGCCCGCGCTGCACGTGAAGCAAGCGGTCAGCGCAGTGTTTCGCACACACAACCGGTCTTTGTCGTTCCGTAGTTGGACATTCTCTTGCCAGTAGTATGATAATGATGATTTAGCCTAGATACGGCCATAAAAGTATCATCCGTCGCCCACAGACAGCCAAACAAACGAACCGCTAACCTATCTCTGAGTTTGGATTAAAAAAAACGTAATAATTCCACGTTTCAAATGGAAAGATACAGAAGCACGGAAATTTCTAGCGAAATTGCTTTTCCTTATGTCATTTCCTTTTAGTTTGTACCACGTTATTTCGCGTTATATTTCGAAACGTTTTTCGGCTCGTCATTGCGAGATAAAATTGCACAATATCGTTGCTGTAAAGGAGCTGAAGGAGGCTTCTTTGCCCTTAACGCAGAATGTATTTTCAGCTTTCGCCGAAATTTTCTGGCTAAGAGCGAAAGAGAGAAAAGATAGATCCTTCTCCCTGCTCATCGCACTTCGCGCGATGTCGCTACGAAAGAACTCTTCCCATCGAAGAAGCGATACTAAAGGGCGTCCAGAAACATTCCTCTGCCATTGACAAGTTGGGATGGCCGTGTGAGACGAGCAGCACGTGGAGATCGGACATCCGGAGGCAGGCGAGGTCGTTGAGGGCGTTGACGATCTGGATGATCTGTCCCATTCCGCCCATCTCCTATTGGATGTTCTTGACGCCGCTTTGGACCAATGCGGTTGCGACGTAGAACTGCAAACCGGCTGGGCTGGACGGCGGATCAATCGGAACGGAGGTGATGTTCATGAGGATGATGACCCCCAGGCGCCGGACCGATCAATATCTCGTGACATATGCGACCACACGCTTTCGATAGGCAGCAGCGATCGGTGCCGACCGGACAGTCCTGGTCGAACTCGCAACTGGTCGGCAACGGCGGGCAGGGCTGCGATTCGCTTGCGAGCGGAATCGCCCGGGGCGGACTCGCGCGTCTGTAATGCCGCATTCGCGAATCGTTGACGCCGACGGGGTCGTCATGCACGTGAGCCCGGCCGAACAGAAGTTGTCGTGATCGCATGGCGTATGGGTGTTGTATGCTTTCGTGTGGGCATCTGCTAATAGAATTAGGAACATAAACAGAATAGAGCGAACCATTTCAAGCTGTGTCGACACGACGATGTCCCAGCAAAGTACGCAGATGCTTTCGCGCGCAATTTGGCTTATTTTGATACAAAATTACACAATAAGCAAAAACCTCGAAAATATGGTAGGTTTATAACACCATAATCCGGAGCTGATAAGCAATGAAAAAAGCAGCTTGTGCTTGACAGTTTCAGCTGTGTGACGAGGCCAAACAGTAGACTAGCCGCATAGGCATTACTGTTCACGTTGACAAAGTAGCAAAAACGTTTTAAGAGACTGTTGCACGTTTTAAGTGCAAAAAAAGTTTTGAAAATAACATTTTAAGTGGTCGGTAAAGAATTTTGGGGAGCTTCATGGGATGCCGTTTCCTGCGCGGATCGGAAAGTTTCGGCGAATCGGATCAGGAGCGTCCGAAAAACCATGAACTTGTAACGCTTGGTAACGTTTTGGCCGACCACCCCCCTACCCCTACTGCTTTACGTAAATAATGGATGGCCCTTAAGTGCTCGTCAAATCACTTGAAAAATGACGTGTAAAAATAAGAAAAGCTTTTGCAGTCAGCATTTTATATAAGCGAGTATTTTGAAACGTGTTGTGCTCTCGAAATTTCGATCGATTCTTTATCTTTACTTCGCCGGGCACTTCGTGCATGCACAATTCGGGCCACATCCGGTGCACTTGCCATTCGCCGCGCATCGGCATGGTCCGTCGTACGCCTTGCAGCCAGGATCCTTACACTTATTCGCGCATTTGGCACATCCTTTCTCGCACTTGCACTTAAAGGTAGACCCAAACAACGTGTCGCCGTGATGTCGAATGCTTCGAAGCAGCAGTATACCGATCAGTTTGAGGAGAGGTCGACCTA
>JAQGBB010002620.1:0-10582 GCA_034691745.1 Prismatolaimus dolichurus | reverse complement strand
CACCCTCGACACGTTGCCACCTACCGTAGGTTATTTTTGAAATCGCGGGATGCCTTTTGTGTACCATTGGCAAGTTGTCATCTACCAGTGGCAGGTTGCTAACTTGCCAATGGTACGTCTTCACTGCTCAAGTCGTCCGCTAAATTTCTTCCGCGGGGGGATTCGGGGGGGGGGGGGGAACTGGGGGGATTTTTTCAGAATGATCAGTAAGCCTCCATTATTTTCGCTCGCTTGTCAGATGCAAAAACACTTTCGCGTGAGCGTCCAGTTTTGACCTATTATAGTGGAGTTAGTTTCACGAAAAGAACGACGATCGATTGCGATCGATTTTTCCGTTAAGTCGAAAGGTTTTTCTGTTGTTGCTCTCCAGATTGGAAGGGCTTATGTTCTGAAACCATGAGAGCTTTATGGCATCTTCCTTCATGGCAAATAGCGAGCGCAGGAAACCTAAACGGCGCAGGAAAGTGATATTTCCTCTGCGAGCAAATTTGAACCAATCAAATTGCGCGCGCGTGTGAAATTGCGCCGCCTGCTAGAGCGTTAGTTTAGCGTATCACTGCGCGCAAAAACGGTGTCACAATGTTACGAAAAACGCCATACGCCATACGGCATACGCCATACGGAAAAAATCGAGTGTATTACGCGCTTTAAGATTTGAGAAACAAACGTGCGACTTTAGACGAATTCTGACTACAAGCAATTGCACCTAGTAGTTTTCTACTCATTTTGTAGCCTCGCCGCTGCGAACTGCGTATAAACAACCTTTTTGCGACACATTTCTTCCAAATGCTATGCTGCGCGCTAATGTCATTGTGTTAGTGTCCGTGGGGTCACTGATATATACAGTTGCTCAACATAGGAAATCTTACCTGCTCGGTGCTGCTCGCCAGCTATTTTCCTAATTTTTGGCACTATTTTTCTGTTTTTCGCGCATTTTTTACGTCGATTGAGCTATCACGTGAGTCGAAATTCCATTTTCGGGGTGACCGTTGCGAGCCTATCTTTAAATTAAAAAATAAATTTTTATTTTGCTCAATGGCCCATTGGACTCCCAAACGATCGCCGACCCTTGACTGCGAATTGCCACGCATATTGGACTTGTGTAGGCCCGCTGCGTGGGTCCTCGCGATTCCGAAACCTATTTGACGGCAAGCCATCTCCGACGCTGATTGCGCGTTGCGATGCCGCGCTGCACTGCTGTGTTAAGGCTCATGCTGTTTCTCATTGTATCGTGCCGCCCATGTCTATATCGACCTCGTATCCGTTTGATTTTGCTCTCTGCGCCGTCCTTTTCCCTTCGCCGTGTATCCGCAAAACACAATCGGACCTATGCAAGCTTGCCCACGCCGTCTGCCTTGCTTAGGCTCGTTCTGCCCCTCAGAGCATCGTCTAGCCCCCTACACGTATGGTGATCACGTCTCGTGTCGACTACGTGCCCCAGCGCACCCTTTTCCCTCGCCCGGTAGGTGTAGAACACGGTCGGCCTATGCGAAAAACAGTTCACTGACAAAGCCGAATAGAGTCCACATCGCGCTGTTCTTCGCGTAACGCTCTCTGTTCTTTCGTTCTCGCTTTCGCGAAGCTTTGTTCCAGTGCAATTCAGCCAGCCAATCAGATAGCGTATGCCACTTTTTTTAGGAGAGAGGCGGTGGGGTTGATTGTCAGTATGTAGTAATAATTGCTGAGTGCTCATAAAATCCTGCTTTATCCCACCAACACTGCTTTCCAATCTACCCTCCCTATGTGCCTCTCCACGTCCCATACATTGTGCCACCTTGAAGTTTCGACTTAAAAGCAAAAGCGAGCTGCATTCATTGGGTCTTTATTACCGAAGCCGTCACAACTAGTCGCCAAAACGAAACATACACGTCATAGACGCAGAATCGTAATTCACCAACCGACCGAGCTTCATCGTTCTCACCGCTTCCTCACTGTTGAACAGTCAAACAAAAAGAATAACACAACTTTCACTCCGTTCATGCACGGAAAAGACCCACGATCGGCGCCAAGTATTACGTGACGACTACTGCAGCATAAGCAGCATAGGAGACAGCACGGCACGAGGCGACGTGCACGAATATTAGAGAAAGCCAATAGTTAACGCCATGAGTCTCCTCCGTGCGTGTCAACATCAACAAGACTAAGAGAAAACGAAAGAAAACAACATAATCAATAGAGGCGAACACGCAGAACAACTCGCATCCCCAACATCATGCCGACAAAGTTGGACTGTGCAGCCTATCAATAGACATAGCCTGCGTGCTCAACATAGAATGGACGAACGCCAGAAGACATGAAGCGAACCAACGACGAGTAGCACTCAGGAGACTCGACCGATATCATTCGCATGGTAGACAACAAACAAGCAAAAACCAATAACACCTCTCAAAGAATAACATCGACACACTGTACATACAATGTGCGTATACATAGAGTACGCACAGTAAGTGGACCTCTACCAAAACACTAAGACTTAGGCGTAAATACGTGCGCAAGCGTACCACACACATGAATCGCTCCCCCCTCGTCTAAAGAAAAGTAAATGTACGCATAGCGAGCGTGCACATCTACGCGTATACACTCCGATGCGCACGATGTTACGTGTAAACCTCAGCGAAACAACAAACCCTATCTTCTCATTTCCGCACCGGCCTCTACGCCGAGAACTTTCCATAATCATCATCAGCATCTTCTGCATGTCTTCCCTCATCACCAGTCGTTCCTTCATCTTTCTTCTCAACGCCGTTCGTCGCAACCGCATCACCTTCAGCACTCGGTTTCTCTGAGCCAGCTGAAATAGCGCCAAAGTCAGTATCGTGAGTACTATACATATTGTACGTTGCCTACAAACCTTTAGCCTTCGCCGAAAAGTGAAACTCCGGCTGTTGTTCGACCGTCGGTAACTTCTCGACACCAAGGACGACATAGGCTCGTTTGAAAGCGATCTGTCGCAAGCTTTGCTGCAAATAACTTCACTTTATCGCAAACAGAACATAAAAGTGCAGTGCGCACAACACGTATAATAAAAGGCCCGCAAAAATGTCGACAGGCACGGCTTGAGGACATCGACAGCAATTGTTGAGACACACGTGTAGCCTCTTGCCTTACGTTTTCGTGCCACATAATGTATGCAGTCCAAATATAAACTGGCTACCACGTCCTGTCGACTTTTTTACAGACCCTTTAATTTCAAATTTATGTCCGTAGAGAAAGTGGATATGGACAGCAGTCTCAGCACCACGACTCGCATCCATACCTGTGCATGCGCAGTAATATCTTCCCGCTGTTGCGGCGTTAAATCCCGCGACGCATCAACCACTCCCTTTTCGCACGGATCAAGCAAGCCAGGACCATCTGAAGAATGAGCGCTGTTCGTCAACTCACACAGTGAAACGCAAGCACAATCGCATACCAGGCAAAAAGACACCCGAAGAAACCGCCTCAAATACACGCCGAAACGCCTCGCCACAACTCATCGGATAGCCAGCACTGCTCAAAACCTTCTCAACGAGCAATTCGAGAGCCTAGATCGAGACGAACACGGCTCCCTCATCGTCGGGCCTACGGCTGTAGTCGATTGCATACCCAATTCGTCAAGGACGTCCACGACGCATTGCGACGACAGAGATCACGCATGACACGCAGAACAAGCTGCGCCGATTGCAAGTTTGCGCAACGGGCCTTAACGGAAAATGCATACATACAGTGAAACGCTTAATTAATGTCGCGTGTTAAAAGAGTGGGAAACACTTTGATATTACTGACATTAGGCATGCTGTGACATTAGACGTGGTGACTCAAATTTTACTGCGCGGCAAATCTTTGCCTGCTTATTGTGGAAAACGATATGTGACTCCAAAAAAGTTAACGTCCGTCAGTTTTTTTTTCCAAATTTCTGGGAGAACCTGAGGCTCAAACTCGAAATACGTGACTCATTCAAAAAATGTGACAGTAAAATGTGGATCAGGCAGCAAAAAATTTATGATATTAGCCACGTTGTGACCGTAAAAATATTGACACCAAGCATATAGCACAACACATAAAGCACTGCAGTTTTGACGCGAGTTTGAAAACTTCTGACACTACGTACGAGCACTGCCTCCAGTGCCAACAACACGCACGTTATTTCCAACAAAAAGTTTGCAAAACAGCCCCCTTCTTGCAACTGCTTGAAAAATTCCTGCCATCACACTTTACATCACAAAATCTCATGTTGTACAGCGTACGTGAACTATCGTAGAACGCACCTGAAACCAAGTAGCCTGACGCAGAAGCGCCAAAGCGTCGAGACATATCTGCTTGTTAAGAAACTGCGAATCCTTCTGCGCATCGGCAGAATCCGCCAACTCTACAAAAAGCGTACGTAACCAATACAATACAATAAAATAACTATCACATTGCACTACTGTACTATAAATCTCCATACTTAGTGCAGCCAAGTCATCGCTCAAAACCTCGCTTCGCACCACCGACGACGTCATCATGATCGTCAGCGCTGTCTTCGGCTCAGTCACACTATTCACCGTAATGTTGCAATGTTCCGCCGACATATGAACTTCGTATTTCGCTTCCGTCTCGGCGCAACACTTCTGCACGCACACACATCACGCTCATTCACACAGAAATGAACAATGAAAAAACTCTGTGCGCGTATAAAACACTCCCCGTAAACATTCCAGTTCGACCGTGTGGGATACCGCTGCACCCTGCTGACGCTCAGGGGTCACCCTTACACGTCTTTATAGGCGACTGCTTGCCTACTGCCATCTATCGTGCCCAAACCATGCCCATACCTGCAATTCATCAGGCAAAAGTTCAAACACTCTCTTCAGCAGATCTTGCGTCGGTTTCTTCGAACAAACAACAACGAGTTGGACACGAAGATCGTTGCGAAGAATCAGACCCTTGGCGAGTGCCCCAACGCGCATTACGCCTTTCAGCACTCGCTGCTTTGCAGACTGCGCTGCTGAAGATTCAGATTGGGTAGCACCTTTGTCGGCAGCAGCGTCGTGCTCTTCTTCGCTATCAATTAAAAACGGACCAAAACGTCAAGACACGTCCGTAGGGCACAAAGTTTGCACACTCTAAGTTAGGACCCTTGACCCCGCCAATTTCGACCCGTCTGGCAATACCCCCTTTGGTCCGAAGATGGGTGGGGACCGTTTCGAAACACCCTGAGCTGACAGAGTTAAAAAGTGTCCACGTTCAGAGATCGATGACCTATTCAAGAACCGATTCCCACTCCCCTGCAGTGTACATTAACGTACAGTACGTAGATCGTCGAAATCAAAGCTCGGAGCATGAAGAAATGGTAAAACAGTAGAATAAATACCCACCCATCTTCACCGCTCTTCTTCTTTTCTTCAGCATTCTCTTCCGTCTTCGAATCCCCATCAGCATTCTCCTTACCATGCTCTTGCTTCGCAAGCCTAAAACAAGAGACAAATTCCCACTCCACCGTATATACTGCACGTACTCGTAATCAACGCATGCACATCCACTCTCACAATTCAGTCTGAACTAACAATACTGCGAACCTACTCGTCTTTTTCCAAACAGTCGGACACGGCTTTCAGTGCCTTTTCGACATTCGCAACAATCGCATTAATCGCCGTCAGTTCTTCCTCAGTCGGACAGATCGCCGCATGTTTCGCAATCAGGTAGCGCTCCGTATCGTCACTATACGCATCGAAGCCATGCATATTGAACGGCGACGCATACGGAAACAGATGCGTAAACATCATCTGTCGGTCAAGATGTTGTCCATAGCCACCGCCACGCATCGACATCAAAAATCGCATCTCCGCTTCGTATCGGTGCCTGAAATTAGCGGCGCTGGTCCAACCAAAGGCCCGGCACGTCGCATACATAAGCTTTAAGCCTTTAACGGCAGACCCCACTTTTAATCCAACGTGACGTCATATATGTATACCCCAATAGCAAATCAGTACTGTACGTTAACGACAGCGATATTACCTCATATCCCAGAGCTCATGCTGCCGCATCCTAGCGAGGTCAGCGCGCATATACTGCGCCCGTGTGTTACCCCGGGGAACAAAGCGTTTCGTCTTCAACGGTTCAACGACATAGTTCGGATCAACTTTTGACTAAAACGAAATCTCATTCAATTGAGTCGTACATAAATCATCGCAACTAGCAGCTAAGTTGAGGTCTTGAAAGGTCTCGTTAGAAAAACATTTTCCATGAAGACTTCGACACACCAACTTCCCTAACCTTATACTGAAGCCGATGCCGATGTCCTCTAAGATGCATATTCTTGCCACCAACATCAGTGAAACTGCAATCGCATAGTTTGCAATAGAAACCGACCACGTGCACTCCCGCAGAATCCTTGCGTTCTTCGACATAATCTTCACCGACCGGCCTAATCTCTTCCTCTTCGTCAGCGCCTATACACAACACTCCCACTGCAGTGTGACCATCTGACTTCATACTCTCCCCTCTCACATACCCTCAAGCTTCTTCCCCGCCTGTCTCGGTTCAATAACAGTCGCGTCGAGACTCGGGAGCGGTTTTCCCAGCTGTTCGTACACGCGAATTGTTCGTTTGTGTTTAACACCTTGTTGATGCGCAGTAAACGCATCTCGACTTGAGCACACAACTGCGCACACCTCGCACTTATAACTCCTAACACCATAGTTCGCTACCGCGCCACTCTCCGCTTTCAACTGCACCTCTCGTCGCTTGTGACGATGCCCTTCCAGATGTTCTTGATAGGCCTAACAAACAGTCCAGACAGATGATAACAAGCACAGTGAAAAATGTCAGACACTTGAATGAACATACATTCGAACCAGCACAGCTAACTTTGCACACTTCGCAATAATGTGCCGTCGGTCTCGCATGTCGATCCCCTCCATTTGGTCTCCCACGCGACGCGCCTCGAGGATACCAATGCTGATTCGATTGAAGAGGTCGATAAGAGACCATCGGTGGTTGTGGCTGCGGTTGATTGTTGCCCATCATAGGTGCAACTTGCGGACTTGGCATAACAGCGCCAGGTGATCTCTGTGGTGCTCCATAGACACCGCCGGTCTTGTGCGCTGAACTGAACATGTCCTGTGTGTGACCATGCTCGCTGCTCATGCCGTAACTGGCGTAACCTAGAGCGGAAATACGCTGTACATCTGTTCAACTACATACAGTACGTATACAACGTTCATCAGCTATGACTGGGGACTGTTCCCTTTCTTGATTGACAGGTAGATTCTAGAGCGTTTTAAACTCCACCCCTAAGCCGAACATCGTCAGTCAGTCAAGACGCATTCAAGAAAGACCCACCAGCCTTTTGAACCAAATAAACACAGCGAGCACCGCAAGATAGCGTCGTCCCATACAAACTATCCCTCACACTTTTCCCCCTTATTTGCACAATCCCCACGCACTTTGCTGTAAACCATGTCCAGTACCACTCCCAAGCATCGGTTTGCTCGTCGGCATCGCTGTAGTCGCCGATTTCAACGAGACATAACTGCCACTAACATTCGCAGGTTGCCCACTCGACTGAGCAGCCCCATACGTCTGTTTGCCTGTAACACAAGCATTAAGACTCATCCAAACTCCAACTGTTGCCCGTCTTACTAGCAGCAGAAGACGAACCACTCCCATAATAAGCATTCGGATTCGCAGCGGGCGAAACTTGAAATGCCGCGTTCGGATTGGCAGGCTAAAACACTTAATCAATCACACGATCGAATCGAAACTTCGATTTACCTTGACAGGAAGTTGACTCGTCTGTTGCGACTGGTAACTATACTGTGTTGGTGCTGCCGACTGACCATACTGTGCAGGTGCTGCTGTATTCATCGATACATTCATTGGGTAACCTGCCGCACCATACTGCTGACTTGCAGCACTACACATAACACTAGTTGAAGCCAGAAGAAACTTTAAAATACACATGTGATACAAACCTGTACTGCTGTTGTTGAGTTCCATAATTTCCATAATAATTTTGCGACATTTCGGCGCCTTCGCCTCCTCCCTATAAATTCAGTCAGTAGAAACTCCACACTTCCCAACTATAAAGAATCTGGTCCGGGCAATGACTCAACCATACAGTGCTGCTCATAACAAATGTACTCCACAGTGCCGTCATCCCACTTGCGAGTGAGACGGAGCACCGTCGACAACCAAAAAGAAACAAAGCTCCAAACAGTCGACATCTAACCCTCCAAGCTCCAATTTACACTGACATCCCAGGTACAGTAATATGATACACGAATGTAAAGATGCCGTAATACAGCGTACGTAAGACTGACGTAATAGATGCAGACCTCGCCAGCCAATTTCGCAGTCAGCTAAAAGTGCTAATCGAAGACTGATCGTAATCTACTAAAACGCAGCCCATTCATGAATGACAACCCAGAAATATCTACACTACACAGGGGCGTAGCTGGGTCAGGAGTCTTAGGGGAGCCCAAAAGTTTAGCGTCGACAGGGCCAAAAACGCATCTGGTGGTTCCAAAATCCAAACGCTTATGACCTAACACATGAACATAGTAGAGTAATTCCTCATACACTTTTCCGGGTCATAGTGGGGCCCCCTACCAGCTACGCCCATGCTACATTACATGTAGCGCACACAAAACATCGATGTACTGTACATAGTACGTAATGTACGCATACGCATAATATTGTATATCAAACATTTCCCTTATGGCTAACACGATGAAGAGTAGCGTCAACGAGCTTGTCCGCCACGTAACGCAGAATGGAAATAAATTCAAAATGAGTAAAAATCTCAATCCTTCCACCCGATCGACTAACTCAACTCCACGTCCATCTTCTCTTTCTTCGCTTCTACAAACACGTCACTCATCAAATCATTGCCCAAGTTTCCTTCGAACAACGCTGCATGCATATAGTAAACATCACTCACTGTAGAAAAGCATGCGCAAATAACATACCCTGCGGGGCATCGCTCATTTCGTCATTCGCTCTCTTTCCAAGCAACGAAACCGGTGCAGTTCCGCCATCTTGTGGCAACAAATCGATAGCAAGAACTTTGTAAATCTGATTGAACGCGACCAAGCGTAACGCATGCTAACAACCAAAAGCGAGCGTCAGTCCTGGCTATCAGTGCAGGCACAACATACCTGCGCACTAGCCGTTATGTCCTCACGTTGTTGTGGCGACATTGAGGCCAAAGTATCTACAGCTTCTCGTTCGCAAGGATCCATCAAGCCAGGTCCACCTTCAAGCAGCAAACAATGGCAAACGTAGCAGCAAGCAAACGGAACGTCTGTCTCAAGCTTGTTCGGATATAAAACGAACAGCCTGCCTACGCACTTCTACGACACTCAAATACATACACGGTAGTAACGTTCCCGCAGCGACAGCTTCAAAGACGCGACGAACGGCTTCGCCGGGCGTTAACGGAGCGCCGGACGAACTGAGAACTTTCTCAATTAACAGCTCGAGCGCCTGCAGCCACAAACAGATTCTCGCGATGCAATCGATATAAGACGTCAACAGGTATGAAAACGAATGCACCATAGCGTCACTCTCCAGCACACAGCTGCTTTGGGAATCCCTAACGTGCCTCAGACAGGCACAACGCAGTACATACAGTGGTCAGTATCATGTAATCCTAACGTATAGTTGGTTCGTACACAGTAGACACGTACGTACAGTACATACCCAATTGGGCAACGGCGTCCACGTCGGAACTCGTTGACACAAGTCGCGCATAACACGAAGAATAACGAGGCAAGACTGCAGATCAGCGCATCTAGCCTACAACGCCCGACAACTCGACCCTTCAAATCAACTACCACTGTCACGAGATCCGTCGCCCACATGACCATGCAACGTGTGCGTGAGCTGGAGAAAAATCAAAAATGTGCGGGGAAAAAGAAGAAAAACTCCAACAAAAGCACCCACGCCTTAGCCGGCGGCGATGCTACCAGTTTTCGCAGCCTGTAAATAACCCCGCTAATTAGTCCATCAAAAACCTTTTCATCAGCCGACAACCTTTCCAAAAAGACTTTAGTTCGAAAACTATCGACCGTCCACTGCGCCATGTGCTTCAGCGCAGCGTTCAAGCGAGCCGCATACAAAACCGACCAGACTGACAGTGAGAAGATAAAGAGATTTCCTCCCCAAACATTGAAATGAAGCAAAAAGACTCTTTCAGAAAAAGAATGTATTAAGAACTTGACACAACTCGACATCACACCAACCTGAAACCACTTTGCGTGGCGTAGTTCGGCCAAGAATTCCAAACATTTTAGCCTGTTCAGCACGTCTGGTGGGTCAGACTTGTCTGCAGCTTCTGAAAACCCAAACATCACCATTCGGTTTCCACATTACTTACGACACATCTGCACTGCTAACGCCGATGCTCGTTCGAATGGAAATCGATTGGCAATTCATTTGGTTCGCGCTCGCACTATCCATGCGCGCTGCCTGTCCGGACGCGGCCACACCATCATGGCCGGCCGAAGCACGCAGCGTCGCAATTCATCTCCTCATATCCAAGCAGTCCACATTGCATGGTGACGGTGTTAGTGTTAACAAACATACAGAGAAATACATAAACTATTCTAGACAAGCTTCT